>SMDT01001592.1:0-81167 GCA_005392925.1 Aquilaria sinensis | reverse complement strand
GGAGCAAAGAAAATAGGGGGGTATGTGGCTAGAATGATACATTTTATTAGTGGAAGTTATAGGGGCAGTAGCTGGTCACTAGAACTTAATAAGATTGCCTAATGTGTGGTAGCCAAGATTAAGACTTGTGCTAGTGTTTTCCTTCTTTGCTGCCATGGTGTGCATGAAATGTGAATATGTGTGTGATGGTTGCACCAATATGCATGTGTTGGCATAGTGCCCAAGATGACCACTTGGGTATGCACACTAAGGGTAGTGTTCTGATGGCCTACAGAACATTACCAGTGCTAGGAGTCTAAATGCACAAATTTTGGCACCATAATTGGACTACCCCAGAGTGGGTAACAGAAGTTGGTATCAAAGCATGGTTTATACATGTACATAGCATATAGTTGCATTGCATGCACCTACATACATGAACTCAGTTTGGTCAGCTGCTAGTGTCAAGTACCATTGAAATACCTATGATCTGTGTATGTGCTCTATGATGAATCATCAATTCAGTAAGTAAGCATGGTTGCCACCCCTAAGGCCTTCTACTGATTTTGGGCAACAAAGAAATGGACAGAATAGAGGGAATCGGGGGCAACAGGGGTTACCAAACCCTGAAGTGCCTTAGGTTTGGTTAGAGCTTTAGAGGAACTTAGCTCTAATCAATGAAAACTTACTAAGACTGATTCAAGCACAACAGCAAGGAGTCTAAGTAGCTCAAGCAGAACTAGTTCAAGATGAACAGCAGCAAGCAGAAGAGGATACTAGGAACACATCTAAATATGTTCCTTCTGGAAGCTTGAAAGACACAAATGATGAAACTGTTAAGGAAGAAGATGATGATAGAAGAAATCCAAGAGGAAGAAGACTAAGGTCTCAGATTGGTCAGTGTCTAGTAACAATCCCTCAGCCTATGACCATTCCTCCACTAGGAATGAGATTGAGGATAACTATGAGAGAAGATCCAAGATGAGGCAGAGAGATCATAGAGAGCATCACCACACAGAGGGCTCTCACAGATCAAGAGACATAGATCAAAAGATCTAGAGGGCCTAGATGAGGTCAAACTGTTGGAGAGGTTCCAAGGCCTAAGACCTCCACAATTTGATGGAAGAGCTGGGCTAGAGATAGTTGAGGAGTGGTTAATCTTCATAGAAAAGATGTTTGAGAGGATGCCACTCAGCTCCACCAAAAAGGTGTCACTGGCTACTTACAACTTGGTAGGCAGTGTAGAGATGTGGTAGAAAAACACTAGAGACAGGTATGCTTTCCAGAAGGGCAGAAGGCCAGGAAGAGATATTGAGATGAGCTGGCCAGAGTTCACACAGCTGTTTCAGGAACAATACATCGGTGATGCCATCAAGGATATGAAGCAAGCTGAATTTGATGCTCTAAGGCAGGACAACCTCAGTGTCCTAGAGTATGAACACAAATTCAATCAGTTGCTGAGGTATGCTCCTCAGTATCATGGACTAAAGGAGTTGAAGGAAAAAAGATATGTCAGAGGCCTTAAGTCAGATATTAGAAAGGCTATTAGACCTTTTGGAGCAATTACATACTATGAAGCAGTGTAGAAAGCTTTATTAGTATAGCAAGAGGAGTATGAGACTAAGTACTTACCCAGTGGATCAGGGGAAAGTAGTCAGGCAGGAGGCAAGCAGAAAGAGCCACCACATGGCAAAGGAGTTGCCAAGAATTCTCATCTTGGTGGTGAGGGCAAGGTTAAGGGGAAGTTCCCTGGCCTAAGGTGCCCTAAATGCAAGAAGTTTCGTGGAAAGAAACCTTGTTACTTTGACACCCAAGCATGTCTAAGATGTGGATCCATGGATCATTGAATCAAAGACTACCCATAGGCTCAAAGGAGGCCAAAGACATTAGAGTAGGGAGGAGCACTAAGAGGTGACATTTACCTTATTGGTATGCCTGTTAGTGTTCTGTTTGATACTAGTGCATCTGTTTCTATAGTGTTTAGGAAATTTGTTGAAGCCATGAAATTGCTTACTAAAATCATGCCTGGGATATCCTAAGTGAAAACAGCAGGTAGTCAATGTCTTTTCATGATCGAAGTTGGTACATACTGCTATATTAGAATGCCCTTCGGGCTTAAGAATGTAGGGGCCACGTAGCAAAGGTTTATGAACAAGGTCTTCAACTCCCAAATTGGGAGAAACATGGAAGTCTACATCGATGATATGATAGTTAAGAGCAAACTACCTAGTAGTCATATCATGGACTTAGAGGAAACATTACACCAACTAAGGACCTTCGGAATCCGTCTAAACCCTGAAAAATGCATGTTCAGGGTAAATGCGGGTAAGTTCCTCGAATTCATGGTGTCGGAGAGAGGTATCGACACCAATCCAGAAAAGGTCAAGACCCTGCTAGGATTCCGAACTCCCATGACGACTAAGGATTTGCAAAGACTCATAGGGAGAATCATGTCCCTCGGAAAATTTATCTCCACATATAGGGATCGCTGCTAACTGTTCTTCAAGGTCCTCACTAAGGCAGCAAAAAATGGTGGCAACCACGGAACCGAGGTGCAGCCTTGGAATGAAGAGTGTCAAAAGGCCTGGGAAGAGCTTATAGTCTACCTAACTCGTCTACCGACACTTCGGCAGCCACGGGAAGGAGAATCCCTCATGCTCTACCTTGCTGTTACCGAAAAGGCAGTAAGTTTGGTCCTTTTAATGGAAGAAATGGCAAAGCAATGGCCAGTATATTATCTGAGCAAGTCCCTGCACGGTGCCGAAGTCAGGTACCCCTTGCTACAAAAGGCTATTTATGCCTGGTACTTGCAAGCAGAAGGCTACGTCCTTATTTCCAAAGCAACCCCATTATCGTCCGAAGTAACCTGCCCCTTCCGGATATCATGAAAAAGGTAGACCACTCGGGCAGGCTTTCGAAGTGGTGCATCGCGCTCGGTGAGTATGACATCACCTATGAGCCGAGGAAGGCTATAAAAGCTCAAGCATTGGAAGATTTCATTGCCAAGGTACCTATTGTAAAAGAAAGTCAACCCAACCTTGGGAATAATGAACCTGATTGGACTCAGTTTGTTGATAGGGCCTCCAGCTCTAAACATCCAGGAGCTGGAGTAATTCTTCATGGTCCCAAAGGTATGGAAGCTATGAAAGCCATCAAATTCGGGTTTAGTGTCACCAACAATATGGCAGAATATGAAGCCCTCATAGTAGGATTACGCCTTGCCAGAAGAATTGGTGTGAGAAAGCTAAAGGCCCACAGCTATTCTCAGCTAGTGGTCTAACAGATGGCAGGGGACTATAGCGTGAAGGACCCAACTTTGGCAAAGTATCACGAGCTCATATCAAAGCTCATCCAAGAGTTCGGCGCAGTGCATATTGAGAACGTGCTTCATCGAGACAATACTAAAGTAGATACTCTGGCCAAGTCAAAAAAGTCCACCGAATTACTAAGTCACCCGAGCATTGCAATAATAAGCATAGCAACCTCAGAAAGAGGATGGAAAAATCCTATAAAAAAGTATCTTAAAACCTCAAAGGTTCCCGAAGATCCTCAAGAAGCAGCAAAAGTACAAAGACGTTTCGGCCGATATTTCCTAATCAGAGAAGAGTTATACCAACAAGGGTACACAAGCCCGCTACAAAGGTGTGTCAGCGAAGAGGATGTAGAGACAGTCCTGAAAGAAGTCCACGAGGGGGCCTGTGGTTCCCACGTAGGAACTGATGCCCTGGCAGGAGTAATACTCTGCCGGGAGTACTTCTGGCCCACCCTAAGAAAGGACACAAGGCAGTTGATCTAGAAATGTGACAATTGCCAAAGACAAGCCAACGTCTAGAGGCTGCCCTCAGAAATGATAACTTTGGCTAACTACCCTTGTCCCTTCACAGTATGGGGTATTGACCTTATCGGGCCTCTCCCAACTACACCCGGAGGAGTGAAGTTCTGTGTGGTCGCAGTAGATTACTTCACTAAATGGATAGGGGTAGAGCCCCTGGAAACCATTTCAGTGAAGGACATACAGAAATTCATTTGGCAGAACATCATATGCAGGTTTGGCATACTGGGGTGACTGTGGGCGACAATGGTTCCCAGTTTATTGACAAGGGATTCCAAGAATTCACCACCGACCTCGGGATAAAAATGCACTTCGCCCCAGTACCTCAACCTAGAGCAACGGACAGGTAGAGGTGTTTAACAGAACCATAAAGGATGGTTTGAAAAAATGATTGAGGGAAGCAAAAGGAGAATGGCCAGGAGAACTTCCTACTGCGCTATGGAGCTATCGGACAACATACCAAAGAGCCACAGGTGAGACACCTTTCTCACTCATCTTGGGCACAGAGGCCATTATTCCTATCGAGGTTGTCCAGCCATCGGTTAGAGTAGAAGTGTTCAACGAAGAACGGAATGATCTCGGATTGAAAACTAAGCTCGACCTAATTGACAAACACAGAGAAGTGGCTGAGCTTAGAAGGAAAGCTTTTCAGCAAAGGGTAGTGATAGCCAAGCGCTATCGCCTCGATCTGGCCGAACTCCCTGCCACAAGAATGGCCAGAAGAACTGGCGTTACCCGAGAAGAGGTGTGATCATGCACCTCGGGAGATAGCCGAAGAGCTCCGAGCCCGGCACGCCAGGAAAACCCGAGGACACTACTCGGCCCCCCCCAAGGTTGTGAACAGATCGCCTTCGGAAAAGCGGCACCAGACACAGTGAGCCGAACATGATATCCCCGAAGGCGGAACTCCCTGAAATTGGGAACCCCCGAACTGAGGGCTTGTTTCCCGAAGAGGCTCTGTCCGTACCAAAGGACGACCTCAGCCAGGGACCTCGGGAGTACGGCAGGAGCATCTATGGAAGCATTTAAGGAAGCCTCTGATACATCCATTCGCAGACGCCACAATCCGCCTCAAAAGGCGCACTGCCACGCTGACGCCATCAGAATCACATCATGACCCGTCTCAGCACATGGCACAAGGCAACCTGCTACCAGCTATCTGTCTCCTATGCCCAGAAATTCAGGAACATCCGACCGAACACGTGTCATGATCTGAATGGGCTAGGCGCTCCTATAAATACCAGGAATTAACACTTGGCAGGGGACTGGTTGGAAAAACACTGCTCCCACACTCTGAGAAAATTATCAGGCGAGACTCCTCAGCCTTTTGTGCTATTTTCTCTGCCTTTCTCTCAGCCAACCACTGACCTGGGCGTCGGAGGCTCCCCCCCGGAAAAACACTCCGGGGGCCTCCTAACCCTTTGTTTCTGAGCTTTCAGGCACTCTCCTTTGGGCGATCCAATCCACCAGGCGTTCTTCCTCCCAGAAGTCTCTCCTCCAGTCATCATGACTCTGAACGATGAGGCCCCTGGCCATCATTTGGCGCCGTCTGTGGGAACCCGCTCTGAGATCGCCGTCGTTGAGACTCGGCGTTCTAAGGACAAGGGACTCCCAAGGTCCCCGTCCGCGCCTGAGATACAACCGGCTGCTGAGCAAACACTCCCAGGGACTTCTGCGCCTGAGGAAGACCGCCCTCTGGTAGTCACCATGAGCTTCTTGAGGGACTTTCAGCGTTCGGTCGTTGCTGAAGTGACCCAGCAGATCGACCGAAGGTGGCCACAGCAAGCACGGGCCCAGAGACCCCCCTCACCGACACGCCCTCGGGAGAGAAGCCCCAAGTCTACACATCGCAGTTCGGGGAGTGGAGACCCTCGCGAAGAATCATCCACAGAAGATATAGCCCTCGGGAAACGGCCTGTGGGACAAACCGGGTCCAAGCGACCGAGAGTCTCACAGCGAAGCAGTTCGTCGCCTGAGGCGAGGTCCTTGTCCCCTCAGCGCCGAACTCGCTCCCCGAAGAGGCGCCGGCGATCTCCATTCCCTGAAGAAGGCCCTAGCGCCACAGTGCTTATGGAGAGGATACTAGCACGGCTGGACAGAGTGGAGAAACAAGTGGCCAGAAAACCCGTTTGGGCCAGACTCTCTGGAACATGCTGCGAAGATGACTCCCCATTCATTCAGGCCGTCGTTGAGGCAGCTATGCCAGGTAACTTCAGAGTACCTCGTCTGGAAATTTATGATGGCCTTACAGATCCACAGGCCCACTTGACGAAGTACAGACGCAGCATGATAATGCACGGCGCTGATGACGCTACCATGTGCAAATGCTTTGAAGTCACCCTCACAGGGCCAGCAACTGCATGGTACAATTCATTGCCTCCAGGGACCATCACTGAGTTCCAGGAGTTGTCCACGGCCTTCACGCAGCAATTCATTGGGAGCAGGCCGACTGCGAAGATGCCTGTCCAGATGTTCGACATAGAGCAGAGAAACGGAGAGACCATTCGAGACTATGTCGAAAGGTTCAACAGGGAAGCCCTGAGCGTCCCAGACTTTCGGCCCGAAATCCGCATTCTTGCCATGACACGGGGCCTTCGGCGGGACTCACAGCTGTTCTACGAGTTGTCAAAGGACCCCCCGGACACCCTCGGAGAATTTTACCGAAGGGCCGAACAGCACATGACAGCCGAGGAGCTAAGAATGGCAGGGCCGAAGTCCGATCACCACCGCGCCGAAGGGTCCAATCAACAAGCTCGGCATCCGACGGAACAGGCAGGACGACCTCGGAGGATGCGGGGAAGGAAACCTCAAAGTTTCACGCCCCTGAGCACCACACGGACCAGCATCCTCATGGCGCTGGAAAGGCAAGGGACGCAGATTCGGCGGCCAAGGGCCATGACCGCCGATAACAAAAAGAATGCCAAGAAGTTCTGCCAGTTTCATCGCGACCACGGTCATGACACCGAAGACTGCTTCCAGCTGAAGAAGTACATAGAGTCGCTGATAAAACAAGGCCAACTTCGGAAGTACCTGCGGATGCCTTCCCCAAAGAGAAGAAAAGAGGAGGAAGAAAGGGCCGAAGACGAGGATTACGACTCCGACAGGCGGAGAAATAGAAGTCCAAAAAGGCGCCCTCCACCTCCTTCAGGGGTTATCCAAACCATCACCACGGGGCTCCCATCCTCGGAAAGAAAGCGGAAAGCCAGAGAAATTGCAGTCATGGAGTATCAAAGTCCATCAAAGAAGCTGGCTCGCAAAGATGGCTCCACCGTCGTCTTCCCCCACGACGATCCGCTGCTGATTATGGCGAGAATAGGGAACTGGGACGTCAAAAGAGTGTTGCTTGATGATGGCTCAAATGCTGACGTCCTATTCTCGCACCTGCTGCCGAGCTTGGGCATCTCCAGCAGCGAACTGAAGCCTGTCACCTCGCCCACTTTTGGGGTTGGACCATCCGAACTCCCCGTCCTCGGATGGATCGATCTCCCGCTGATGATGAGAGGGACTTCGGTGAACGGAGCAGCTGAGTTGTACTCTTCCACAATGGCGAGATTCATCGTCATGGACGTCCCGTCCTCGTACAACGCCATCCTTGGAAGGCAGACAGTGGGGAACCTGCATATTCGCCCTGATGTGAAGTACTTGACTGTCACATTCGCCACCAAGGATGGAGATGCAGAGGTCTTCATAGACCAAGCCGAGGTAAGAAAGGTGTTTGTGAAAGCACGAAAAGCTCCGGCAAGCAACCTCGCGCAAACAATGGAGGCAAAGGCGCCAGAAAAAGGCAAAGAAGAAGATCTCGCCAAAGCAGAAACGGAAGCAATAGAGCTTGTCCCAGGTCAATCTACCCGAATAGGGAAGAGCTTGGCCGAAGGTGACAAGGAAAATCTTGTATCCTTTCTGCTGGAAAATAAAGATCTGTTTGCCTACTCGCCGAAAGATATGCCAGGAGTAAACCCTGGCATAATACAGCATAGCCTCAAAGTAAGCCCGGAAGCAAAACCTGTCCGGCAAAAGAAACGGAGCATCTCAGCCCACAAAAGCAACTTTGTCAAAACCGAAGTCCAGCGTCTCCTAGATGCTGAAGTTATCAGGGAGGTCAAGTACCCCGAATGGTTAAGCAACGTGGTCATTGCCACAAAAGAAGGTAGCAGCAAACTCCGGATGTGCATCGACTTCAGAAACTTGAACGATGCTTGCCCGAAAGACTCATACCCTCTGCCGCCAATAGATCAACTGGTAGATTCAACTGCTGAATATGGGCTCCTAAGTTTCCTAGACGCCTTCAGTGGCTACCATCAGATAAGGATGGACCCCGAAGATGAAGAGAAGACTGCCTTCATCACAGAGGGAGGAACATATTGCTATATCAGGATGCCCTTCGGGCTCAAAAATGCAGGAGCCACCTACCAGAGGCTGATGAACAAGGTCTTTAAGGACCAAATGGGGAGAAACATGGAGGTGTAGGTTGATGATATGATAGTCAAGAGCAAGCTGCCTGGCTACCACGTTGCAGATTTAGAGGAAACCTTCCAAAAGCTGAGAGCCTTCGGGATCCGCATTAATCCTGATAAGTGCATCTTCGGGATGACCTCGGGAAAATTCCTTGGGTACATGGTATCCGAAAGAGGCATCGATGCTAACCCCGAGAAGATTAAGGCTCTGCTTGAGTTCCGAACTCCTGGCACAGTCAAAGACGTGCAGAGACTGACCAGAAGAATAACCTCTCTGAGCAGGTTTATTTCCAGGTACGGAGATAGGTGTCGACCTTTCTTCAAAGTCCTCACAAAGGCAGCAAAAATGGAAGGCAACCTCGGAAGAAATCCTTGGGATGAAGATTGCCAAAAAGCCTGGGAAGAACTCAAAGTCTACTTGGCTGGCCTGCCGACTCTGCGACAATCTCGGGAAGGAGAGCCCCTCGTACTGTACCTCGCCATCACATAAAAAGTTGTAAGCTCGGTCCTCGTGAAAGAAGAAGGGCCAAAGAAATGGCCGGTCTACTATGTCAGCAAGTCCCTGCATGGCGCGGAAGTCAGGTACCCTTTGCTTCAAAAAGCTATATACGCCTTGCCGCTCAGACTGACACGCTTGGCCAAACAGACCTGCAGAAACAAAGAGTAGGCCAACTCGAGGAACAGACATACAGAAACAAAGAGCAGGCCAACTCGAGGGCGCCAAGAGACAGGCTATGGCCGAACAGCCCATGACCTTCAGGCAAGAGGTGTATCTTCGGCACAGGCTCTGCCTCGAAGACACCAAAGAACAGGCCAAGGCTGCAGAGCCCATGATCTTCGGGCAAAAGGCACATCCTCGGAACAGGTTAAGCTTCCAAAGAGACTCCCATAAACAACCTCGGAAAGAGATGCAAAACCGAAGTCTTCACTTCGGCTTTCCAAAGGTGGGCATGTGATAGCCAAACGCTATCGCCTCGATCTGGCCGAACTCCCTGCCACAAGAATGGCCAGAAGAACTGGCGCTACCTGAGAAGATGTGTGATCATGCACCTCGGGAGATAGCCGAAGAGCTTCGAGCCCTATACGCTAGGAAAACCCGAGGACACTACTCGGCCCCGCCAAGGTTGTGAACAGATCGCCTTCGAAAAAGTGGCACCAGACATAGTGAGCCGAACATGATATCCCCGAAGGCGGAACTCCCTGAAACTGGGAACCCCCGAACTGAGGGCTTGTTTCCCGAAGAGGCTCTGTCCGTACCAAAGGAAGCATTTAAGGAAGCCTCTGACACATCCATTTGCAGACGCCACAATCCGCCTCAAAAGGCGCACTGCCACGCTGACGCCATCAGAATCACATCATGGCCCGTCTCAGCACATGGCTCAAGGCAACCTGCTACCAGCTATCTATCTCCTATGCCCAGTAATTCAGGAACATCCGACCGAACATGTGTCGTGATCTGAACGGGCTAGGCACTCCTATAAATACCAGGAATTAATACTTGGCAGGGGGTTGGTTGGAAAAACACTACTCCCACACTCTGAGAAAATTATCAGGCGAGACTCCTCAGCCCTTTGTGCTATTTTCTCTGCCTTTCTCTCAGCCAACCACTGACTTGGGCGTCGGAGGCTCCCCCCCCGGAAAAACACTCCGGGGGCCTCCTAACCCTTTGTTTTTGAGCTTTCAGGCACTCTCCTTTGGGTGATCCAATCCACTAGGCGTTCTTCCTCCCAGAAGTCTCTCCTCCAGTCATCATGACTCTGAACGATGAGGCCCCTGGCCATCAGGTAGCTATAGCTGGGAACTTGCATGTCAGGCAAAAAGGAATCAGGAAAGGAGAGCTTGTTCTCCGGAAGGTTGAGTTTGAGCCCCAAAGACCATCTCACGGAGTACTTCAGGCAAACTGCGAAGGGCCTTATTTGGTCATTGATGAGGTTTGGCCAGGAGTCTATAAGCTCAGCGGTACCGAAGGTGGAGAACTGAAAAATACATGGCATTCAGATGTTTTGAAGAAATTCTAAACTTACAAATTTTTTAGGAAATTTTCCACTTAGAAATTTTTCTAAGTACAGAAAAAATTTTTGGGAAAAATAGCCCCACCTAAGAAATCTAACCGAACAAGGTGTGAGTATTTACTTGCAAAAATAACACATTTTCTCTGAAGGCGCATCAGCCGAACATGGTTGATAAAAACAGGCAAAGCTTTGCCAAAAGACATTCACCGAAACCGGTGTTATGCCGAACATGGTTGATAAAAAGCGCGAAAAACATCTTCCTGAGGGTCCTAGACCGAAAGTAGTCAAACTAACCCTTGGAACCGAAGATTATTTAAGGAGAAACTTGTCTTGAGACTTAGCCAAATTTTGGAAGAAAGAAGGAATTTTATTAAAGGGAGCCTTATTACAAGGAGGAGTACTACATGAAGAAGATTACAAAGAAAGATAAAAAGTGAAGCTCTGGACGCATAAGGGACCTCGCCATCAAAAGGTGCTCCATCGCCAACATCCTTTGTTGCAACCTTCAGTGCTGAAGGATGAGCAAAAGGCAGATTGAGATGATCTATCTTTGACGAAGCCCAGCGAGGCCCCTCTGGGATGTCCAAAGAAGCAAGAAAGAAAATGTCAAGGTTGGGATACTTCACTAGGACTTGATGCTGAGCTTGACAGAAGCCATCTAGGAAAGCAACCTTGGTTGCTTGATCAGCCGTGTCTGTCTCAATAGACAAGTTGTCCAGCTCGTTTCTCAACTCGGTGACCTCCCTCTCGAGCTTCTTCATCTCCTTTTTCAGCACCTTGACCTCAGCCTGAAGATTGGCATTGTCAGTGAGGGCCTTAGTAGGAGAATAGAGTCTTCCTCCTTTTTCTTTTGGTAGGCCTCATTTACCGAAGTTAGCTCAACGACCTTTGCGCCGAGGTCAGATATCTTCTGGAAGAAATCCTTTAAGAGTTCATCCTGACTCTTCAAGAACTCCTCCAGAAGTTTGGCCATCTCCTCCTTGGCTATCTTGTTCAGGTCGGTGTACTTAATGACACAGCTGGCACAAAATACCTTGGCCTTCTCCAAGCACTCTTCGGTCCGAGATCGGATCAAAGATTGCTTTGCTACCTAAGCTCAGAAGTATCCACTGTAAGCCAAGAGCTGCAAAAAGGACATTTGGTGGAGTTTTACAAAGAAAAGCAAAACACTTAGAAAACTTTGGAGGAAGGATAAAGGGTCTGAAGAATACCTGGGTAGCGTGTTCAGAAATTCTCGCAGTGAGGACCTCCTCGTTCGGGCACTCCTTTGCCAGAGATTTGAACGTGGATTGGGTGAGCACGCCCCTTGCCATTTAGGGAGCCATTTGCTGCCTGTCTTCAAAGAACAAGTTCATGTCCTCCGTGAAAGACCAAAAAGGCTCCCTTGCAACCTTATCCATCAGGATATGGGAGTCTCGAAGGGCTCACTTCCGGGCATGCTCCACTATCCACGCCGAGGTTGCCAGTTCCTCTGCAAAGTCATGCCGAAGTTCCATTAGTACATTGTCCCTTAGCCATACGTCTATAAGATTGAGAACGCTAAAAATGTCTAAATTTATAAGAAAATGGCTAAGGGGAAAATGTGGTGGAACCTCGACAACGTCGTCGTCGGAGTTGTGGACCTCCTCCATTTCGGCAGGGACCTGCTTGCCCTTCCTTTGTCTTTGCTCCTCGAGCTACTCAGTAGAAGGGCCTCCTGCCGATGTGCCCAAGATGTCCGCTGAAGTGACAGGACTCCGGGGAGTGGAGTTGACAATCGGCTCTGATGGCGGGTCGGCTAGGATCGAAGGCTGGTCCTTCACCTTTATAATGTCTTCTGGAGGGGGGGGAGGAGGGTCTATCTTCAATTTCTTGGTTGAAGATGGTCCCCCTCTAGACGCCTTCTGCCTCTTCAGGGCAGCCTTCTTCTTTCGTTCCCCCTTCTCGGCTTGACCGATGAATAGGGACTTGTAGAAGGCAGCTGACTGGTCACCCATCTCTGAAAAAGGAATAAAATATCATTGTAAGTCCAAAGGGGTACTTATAGCAAATTTTGGAAAGTGACTTACTCTCAACTAGGGCTTCGTATATGAGCTCCTTCCGAATGAGCCTCACCAACCATGCCTTTTTCCCGTCAATGGCAAGCGCTGGCATGCCGAGGTCAGTTTTGTGCTGCTTGATCACCCCTAACTCCCGAAGAACCTCTTTGGTCATGAGGTCCCACTTGATGGGAAAGGGATACAAGGAGCGCGACTGGACCTCGACATCCCAATCGATGACAGCTCAGATACGGCTGTCAAAGTCCTCAAACCTCGCTGTTAACTCAGGAGTTAGCAACTTCTTGGGATCAACAACATCCGTCTCCAGCATCCCCCAGGCCCACTTGGTTGGCACGTGTGACCACGCCTCTGCCACCTTCCGGAAGAAGAACTTCTTTTTCCACCCTCGCCAACTGTCCTTGGTGTCGAAGGTGAACATATATTTTTTGCTCCCTGAACCTTGAGGTAGCAAGAAAAAAAAGCCACCCTTCGAGACCAGATAGAGCTTGTAATATTGTATAACGATAATGAAGTGGGGTTCCACCTTGAAAACCCCACACATGAAGACAAAAGCATTGAAGTAAGAATAAGAGTTGGGAGGAAGCTGATTCACGGCTATGCCATGGAATTGGAAAAGGTCACAAATCATCTTCGGTGGAGGAAACTGAAGTCTGGCCTTCAGTTGGGCTCAGAAAATAGTGACCTCGTTCCTATCATTCATGAAGCTGAATAGACCAAGACGGGGTAGCCAGATAACAGCATAAGAAGGAAGAAAAAATTTAGTTGTCCACTTCGTTAACTTCTCCAAAGTGGTACAACACGGATGAGACATGAGAGGAAGCCAGCTCTCGGGAGTAGTTTGTACGGACATGAGTGGAACAGGAAAAGACATGTTCGGTAAAAAGAAATGACTTCGGGAAAGAATGTCAAAGGACTTCGGGAAAAGAAAGCAACTTCCCACATTGGAAAAAATAGAAAGGGAAGAAACCGAGGGACCTTAGAAAGGAAAGCCAACCAAAGTTTTTGCCAAAGTCGGGATTGGATAACGCTGTGACGGCTCGCTGGAAATCGCTCCACTGCTTGAACTGCTGTAGAAAAGGGAAAAAAGCTTGAGAGCAAATGAGAGCAAAAGGAGAAGCAGAGGAAAGCAAGTGGGAACTCTGAATAGAGGAATGGTTTATATAGGTTGAAGGGGGTAGGCGAATCGTCGCCATAATTGCCCCTCGAAGGTGAATCGTCGCTATAATTACCTGCTAAAGGCGAAAAAGACGCGGTTGATGTAACCGACACAACTGTCCCCCAGTCACCACGTGACACATGTCGCCCAGCATAGGAAACAAGGGTACACCTCTTGATAGCATGAATGCCTTGGCAAGTAAATTCAAAGTGACGCGTTTGTCTAATCAGAAGATGTAATGACTCACTGACAAATGACGTAGGCCCAAAGAAAGAGGATTTCCACCTCGGGCTGATAGAATAACTTCAGGAACGTTGGAAATTCTGCCAAAAACTGAGAAAACCACTTGAGTACCAGAGGAGCCACCTCGGTTAAGAAGAGGCATCCCATATTGTTGAAACTCCCTCCAAAGAAGATAACCTCGGCTAAAATTCAGTCATGACAATTGAGCTAGCCACCTTCTTCCATGAAGACCTCCATGATTTGCTCAAATAACCGAAGATGTAAATTCGGCCTTCCGAGGGGGGCATGTGATAGCCAAAGGTCTATCACACTCCAAGCTCTCAAACTTTGAAGAAGCACCGCCCTCGTAAAAGGCGAGCATCACCCATGAAGAATGCGATGAGCAACCTCAGAAAAAGAGGGACCATAGTCCTTGACCCCCGGAGCTCGGTAATTCACCATTACCCTCGGGAACAACAAGACTGACCTCGGGAAAATGGTACGCTACCACCATCGGTAAAAGGACTTGACCAACTTCGGGAAAAGTAAACTCACCATCCTCGGCAGGGCAAAACACCCTCCGAAGGGAATCCTCTGTGTTGAGGGGCCTTCTGAGTAACAGAGGCGACCTCGGCTAGAAGCTCTCGTATCCTGAAGAGGTGACTTTCACCGTAGGGGTCTTGTGAACACGACAAAAATGATAAAAGAGCCTCTGACACAGAGACCTCGCACATGCCCCTGACACACAGGCCTCCCACGGCCCTGACTTCTGGCCAGAACGGCCTATGGCTAGCTGGAGATCCGCATCTCCAAATGAACGGACTACATCCAACCGAACACATGTCATGATCTGAGCGGGCTGTGTCAAACGGACTTCTGCCCATGACCTTCCTATAAATACTTGGGGAAGCAACCTTGGAAGACAAAATACAAAAAGAGACTCTCAAAAGAACTATACTCTTCACTCTTTGTTCACTACTCTTCACTGCTAAAATCCTAACTTGGGCGTCGGAGGCTTCTCCCCCGAAAACACACTCCTGGGACCTCCTAACCCCTTCTCTTTTGAGTGTTTTAGGCAGTCTCACGACGAAAGTCTCTTTTACCAACGCCTACACACAAGAAGTCCCTCTCAGGCCCACCATGTCGTACAATGAAGATGCTTCTGGGCATCAACTAGCATGTGTTTCCTTGTGTTTTCATGTTTTCTTCGTAGGTTATACTTAGCTCAATGGAGGTTAAGCTTTGGCTTAACTAAATAAACTCTATGGAGTTGTAATGAATGTTATTGAATATTAGTACTCATGCCCTTATTGGTTGTGTTTTAGGGAAAGGAGTTGAGCTTAAGTGATTGTGGTTGTGCTTGATTGCTTGTGTACTAAGCTAGTACATTGTTGGTCAAGGTATGTGCCAAACCGAGAGCTTGGCTTATTTAAGTACATGTGAAAGTCTTATTTTTTTATGCCCAAAACTTATATATTGAGTTTTGCAGGCTTAGTGTAGATTGTGGGACTTGTCTAGGTGAGAGAGATGGATGTGTGTTCTTGGGCTCTCATGTGGTAGTTTGCCTTCATGACCACGAACTTGGTCATAGGTCTTGTGCTTCAATGTTTGATCTTGTATTGCATATTCAAGGTGCTTCTCAGGTACTATAGGTAGAATGGCTTGTAATGCATAACTTTGGCTAGTTTTGGACAATGGGTACTCTTGGTATGTTGCCAAGTTAGAAGTACTTGTATGTAGGCTCTTTTTTGTATCTATTTAGCCTTGGTTGAACTTTGTTTTGATGTATATACATTGGATGGTTGAATGCCAAGTTATGCCATGTTTATGTATTCATGGAAAAGTGTTTATGAGTTATTGGAATTGCCTTTGTGGATTGAACCTCTTGTGAACTTTACTTAGCCGATTGTACATGAGCATGAAAACTTAAGTTTTTCAAAACTTGATGAGATGGGCTTCTTAGTTGTCATGCATTGGAGTAGCACACTTGATGAGCACACATCATAGACATTTAAAGAAATAAGTGTATGCCTTGCCTTATGTTGTAAGTTATTGATATAGCCTCACTTATGTTGCAAGTTAGTGTTATGAGCCTCGCCTTAAGCTACAAGTAAGTGGACGGAATAACTCAATAAGCCTCCTACGGCACCTCCTAGGCCTTAAGCTTAAGAAAATAAGACTTAAACTACCTAAAAAAAAGTTGGCCAAATCTAATTGCTCACTCATAACCCTTAAGAACTCAATTGTTTAATAACTTTCTAGGTAGAATGGTGAGTGGCATTGAGAGTGCACAGGCTGGGGCCTATGTGGGATGTGACACCAACGGCCAAGAGAATGAGGTCTGAAGTGAGACAGGAAGCCAGAGCTGAAGTAGAAGAGACTCAAGAAGTAGAGGAGCTAGACACTTATATGTCTATTAGGAGGACTGAACCTGTTATTGAAACTACAGCTAGAGGAAGCCCAACCAGGGGTGGAACCTGAGACACAGAGGCTAAAGAAGAAAGATCCAGAATAGGTGCTTTAAGGGAGGGGCCAGTTGGAAGGATTCCTAGCATTGAAACCTCCTTGGTTCGAAGGCGGTTGTGACCTTAAAGAACCTGAATTATGGGCATACCAGGTGGAAAAGATATTTCAAAGGATGGATGTCTCCTCTATGTAGAAAGTTCTTCTAGCCACTTTCAGGCTGGAAGGGAATGTAGAGTTCTGGTGGAAAGCTGTACAAAGAACTTACTAAGAAAGGAACCAGAGAAGGCCACCTACAAGGAGGATGTCCATGAGATGGTCTGAGTTCCTCCAAGTGTTGCAACAGCAATATCTGAGTGAGGCTCAGAAGGACCAGAAGTAGGTGGAGTTTGATGAGTTAGAGCAGGGAGACCTCAATGTGATAGAGTATGAATAGAAGTTTAATAGCTTGATCAGATATGGTCATCAGTATGATAGAGAGGAGGAGCTCAAGACCAAAAGGTTCTTAAGAGGCTTACGGCTTGAGTTAAGACAGATACTCAGAGCTGTGGGAGGCAAAGATTACTATTGAGTAATATAGTGTACTATAGCACTGGAGCAGGAATTCAAGGAGCAAACCAAGAGTGGTCTAGGGAGTGGGAGTGGATCATAGAAAGGACAACAAAAGAGGCCCAGAGAAGAAGTTGAGACAAGTGGGGGAAAGAAATGAAGCAAGAAAGTGAAAGGGCCATACTAATATGGTCCTTAGTGCACTATTTGTGGAACATTTTGGTATTGTTCCATGTTCAAGTTAGTCATTTGGCTTTTAAGTGATGGTATATTGGGCTATATGATCTTCAAATGCTATATGGGGCTTATGTGCTTACTTTCGAGTTTGTGTGAATTGTGACTAGCTAGTTATTAACGGCAAGCATTTAGAGTTCATTATAGGAGGGCCAACCTATAGTTGAACTTGGAGCTTTAGTGGAATGGATGGTTATGTGTGAAGCTGGATGAAATCTGATAGCCAAAGGCCTATCACACTCCAAACTCTCAAGCTTTGATGAAGCACCACCCTAGGAAAAGACGAGCATCACAATCGGAAGTGATGAGCATCACCTTTAGGAATAAACGGGATTGACCTCGAGAAAATGGTACACTACTGCCATCGGTAAAATGACCTGACCAACTTTGGGAAAAGTAGATTCACCATCCTTGGTAGGGCAAAGCTCCTCCGAAAGAAATCTTCTGTGCCGAGGGGCCTTTTGAGTAATTGGGGCGACCTTGGCCAGAAGCTCTCATTTCCCGAAAAGGTCTTTTTCACCGAAGGGGTCTTGTGAACACAAAACAAAATAGTTGAGGAGCCTTTGACACACAGTCCTCCCACAGCCCTGACCTCCGGCCAGAACAGCCTATGTCCAGCTGGAGATCCCCATCTCTGAAGGTATGGACTGCATTCGACTGAACACATGTCATGATCTGACCGGGCTGTGTCAAACAAACTTCTCCCATTGTCCTCCTACAAATACTTGGGGAAACAACCTTGGTAAGGACAAGAGACTGAACTCTCAAAAGAACCATACTCTTTACTCTCTACACATTACTCTTTATTTGCCAAATCTTGACTTGGGCGTCGGAGGCTCCTCCCCCGGAAACACACTCCGGGGACCTCCTAGCCTCTGTTCTTTTGAGCATTTCAGGCACTTTCACGTCAGAAGTCTCTTCTACCAGCATCTCTTCACTAGAAGTCTCTCTCAAGCTTATCATGTCGTACAACGAAGATGCCTTCGGGCATCATTTGGCACCATCTATGGGAAACCACCCTCAGGTAGCCATCGTTGAGACTTTGCGTTCTAAGGATAAAGGACTCTTGAAGTCCCCATCCGCATCGGAGAATCAACTAGCGACTGAACAACCGGCCACTGAGACTTCTTTGCCTGAGGATGAACATCCTCAAACAATCACGATGAGCTTCCTATGTGATTTTTAGCACTCTGTTGTAGCTAAAATGACACAACAGTTGGACCAAAGAGGGTCACAACCACATTCGGGCTGAAAGGCCCCTTCACCAACTCCCCATTGGGAGAGAAGCCCGAAGTCCACTTGCCGGAGCTCAGGAAGTAGGGACTTTCGTGACGAGTCCTCAATGGAGGATGCACCCCTCAGAGGCCGATGTTCTGAAGAAACGGGGTCCAAGGGGGCTAGGACTTCCTGCCGGCAAAGTTCATCACCGGAAAGAAGATCACAATCCCTTCGCCGCCGAAGTTACTCCCCGAAAAGAAGGCGTCATTCTCCATTGCTGGAGGCCTTCAGGCAGCGAGAAGAGCCCAATGCCACCATCCTCTTGGAAAAAATCCTAGAGAGGTTGGAGAAAGCGGAGAGGCAGATCGCCCAAAAGCCTGTCTGGTCAAGGTTATCCGAGACCTTCACCGGAGAATAGTCACCCTTTATCCGAGCAATAGTTGAGGCACCTATGCCAAGTGACTTCTAAGTGCCATGATTGGAAACCTATGATGGGCGTAGTGACCCTCAAGCCCACCTAACCAAATATAGGCATAGTATGGTGCTACACGGTGTTGATGACGCTACCCTTGGCAAGTGCTTTGAGGTCACCATCCCTAGCCCGACAACTGCGTGGTACAACTCCCTCACCCCTGGGACTATAATGAGTTTCCAAGAGCAGTCCACGGCATTCATGTTGGGTTTCAGTAGCCAAACAATGCAGCAGAATTTAACCAAAACCCTCCAGGATCCAAGTGAAACGGGGTAAACCGGGTGTTCAAAAATTTTCATACCTAATTTTTGGTTGAGATCTCTCACTCAACTGTAGAGTCAAATCACAAAACCTAAATAGTTAATGTGTTCAAGCTCTTATGGTATCCACACGAGCCTCTCGGGATCACCATGCTTCCACCACGTCCCAGCAGATGTGTTTCTCTTATGCTCGCAGTGCTAGCTTGCATCCTCCAAGGAATTGCAAGAGAAGAGTGCGGCTATCATTTTTGGGAGGCTAGGGCAAGGAGACCTATGAATTTCTCACTATAAGTTGTATTTATTGTGAGACTCAACTTCCAGGCCTAATGGGTTTCAAAGCCCTAACCCAATTAGGCTTTAATTTCGGGCTTAATAATGGCTCAACTCTTGAGCCCATTATTAATACAAAATTAAAGTGAAACCATAACCCAAATAATTAGCCCATGCACTCAAATGATCCAAATAGCTCTATGTGTGTGACCCAATAGGCTCTTACCATGTTGGCAATGATCATAAATCACATTTATGATCATAAGCAATGAGCGGTGTCTAGCAACACATCATTGCTACCCAAGTGACAAGATTGTCGGTGATTCGACTAAACCTTTATGATCATCACCGATATATGCCATTGTCCCATTGTCCAAGATATCATAACGAAGCACGAGACATGGAATGTGTTACTCTCATATAGCTCAATCTTTGGTTTCTTGATTACTGAGTAGACCAACTTAAACTGATGACATTGATATCGTATATCAACTTATTCGAGCATGGCCACGCATTTTCTAAGTCTCACTCTATCAAGGGGCCCAAAGATATCACTCCCGTTACATAGGAAGGACAAATCCCATCTTGATCATACAAATCCCTCTGCATGATATGTGACATACCCAATGACCTTCTTCAAGTTCACTCAGTTACGAGAAACAAAGGAAAGTATCAAAGTATGTGCCTTACATGTAGGGAACCTTGATGACCTTAGGTTAAAGGACTACATATACCATGATCACTATGAGAATCACTTATGACACTCACATAATGATCATGTAGTGTTCTCATGGTGGGTCGGTCTAGTACACAAGTTCTCCAACTTGTACCCATATGTAGACTACATATCTCATATTAGTCTCCACTTATGCTAGTCGTTATGTATTATTGCAACCCGCTCCACAATAATACTATACCAGGGATGTTTAAGAATATCATTATTCTAGGGTTACAATTATGTTTATTAGGTTACGTAGGAACATAACAACAAACATAATTTTTGGATTAATGCCTTAATAAAATATCATGACTCAACGTGCAAAAATACAATCATCTCATGATTGGCTTTTTGGGCACGACACTAACAGTTCACGTAGCAGTTCATCGGCAGCAGGCCGATGGTGAAGGTGCCTGTTTAGATGTTCAACTTAGTGCAAAGGAAGGGCGAAACCATCCGTGACTATGTCAAAAGGTTTAACCGAGAGGCCCTGAGTGTGTCGGACTTCCATGCCGAAATATGCATCCTCGCCATGATACGGGGACTTTGGTGAAACTCACAACTCTTTTACAAGTTCTCGAAGGACCCCGCGAACACCGTTGGTGAGTTCTACTGAAGGGCCAAACAACACATGACTGCTGAAGAAGTAAGGATGGGAGGGCTAAAGTCTGACCACATGCGCCCCAAAGGACAAAGCAGCCAACCTTGGTATCCAACCAAAGGTGGAGGGTGATCTCGGAGGCAGAGAGGGAAAAAGCCACCGACGTTCACCCCCTTGAACACCATGAGAATGAACAAACTACTGGCGATGGAAAGGCAAGGCACCTAGATCCAACGACCGAAGGGCATGACCTCGGAAAACAAGAAAAATATGAAGAAATTCTATCAATTCCATCAAGATCATGGCTGTGACACTGAGGATTGCTTCCAACTCAGGAAGTACATTGAGTCCCTAATCAAGCAGGGCCAACTCCACAGGTACCAACGAATGCCCTCGCCTAGGGGAAGGAAGGAGGAGGAAAGAAAGGATGATAAAGATTATGATTCTGACTGACGTCGGAACTGAAATTCCAAGAAGAATCCTCCACCTCTGGCTGGGGTAATCCAGACGATCACCACTGGACTAGCTTTGGCAGAAAGAAAGAGGAAAGACAGGGAGATCTTGGTGATGGAATTTGGTAACCCATCGAACAAGGTTGTTCGGAAAGATGGGTCCACCGTGGTATCCCCTCATGATGACCTACTCCTAATCATGGCAAGGATAGGGAGTTGGGATGTCAAAAGAGTACTCCTCAATGATGGTTCTAATGCCGACGTCTTATTCTCTCATCTATTGCCAAATTTGGGTATCTCAAAAGGCAATCTCAAGCCTGTCACCTCCTTTACCTTTGGGGTAGGTCCATCCAAACTCCCTATCCTCTGGTGGATTGACCTACCTCTAATGCTAAAAGGAACTTCGCCACAAAACAAAGGTGAGCTCTTTGCTTCCACAATGACAAGGTTCATCGTCATAGATGTCCCATCATCATACAGTGCCATCCTCGGGAGGCAGATGCAAGGGAATCTCCATATCCACCCAGATGTGAGGTACTTGACTGTCACCTTTGCAACAAAGGAGGGAGATGCTGAGATCTTCATCAACCAAGGAGAAGTGAGGAAGGTCTTTGTGAAAGCAAGACAGGGCCCAGCAAGGATCCATGCACAGACTTCGGGAGCAAAGGACTTGCTCAAAGAAGAGGCAAAGGGAGAAGACAAAGTAGACCTCAAGAAAATGGAAATAGAATATGTGGAGCTTATCCCAGGCCGAAGTACCCGATTAGGGAAAAAACTGGCCGAAGGACACAAGGAAAAACTTGTATCTTTTTTGTTAATGAACAAAGATCTGTTTGCCTACTCGCTGAAGGACATGCCCGGGGTAGACCCTCGCATAATTCAACATAGTCTTAAGGTGCGCCCAGAGGCAAAACCTATTCGACAAGAAAAGAGAAGCCTCTCGACGCATAAGAACAACTTCATCAAAACTGAAGTCCAACGCTCAATGGAAGTAGGCGTAATAAGGGAGGTCAAGTACCCCGAATGGCTTAGTAACATGGTTATCGCCACGAAAGAAGGTCAAATTAATTGATTCAAACCCGACCTATCTCTGGCATTGTCGCTTGGGCCATATAAACGAGACCCGCATATCCAAGCTCCATAAGGATGGACTCTTGGACTCATTTGATTTTGAATCATATCACACATGTGAGTCATGTTTGTTGGGCAAGATGACCAAAGCCCCATTCACAGGGCAAAGTGAAAGGGCTAATGACTTACTAAGACTCATACATAGTGATGTATGTGGCCCTATGTCTACACATGCTAGAGGAGGTTTTCAATACTTTATTACTTTCACTGATAACTTCAGAAAATATGGTTATGTGTATCTCATGAGACACAAGTTAGAATCCTTTGAAAAGTTCAAAGAATTCAAGAATGAAGTAGAGAATCAACTCAGGAAAAGTATCAAAGTGCTTTAATTAGATCGAGGTAGAGAGTACTTGGATCGAGAATTCCTTGACTATCTGAAGGTGTGTGGTATAGTATCATAACTCACTCCACCAGGTACACCTCAATGGAATGGTGTATCTGAAAGGAGAAATCAAACTCTGTTAGACATGGTTCACTCCATTATGGGTCAAGCTAACCTTCCAAGCTCCTTTTGGGTACTTGCTCTAGAGACAGCCGCTTTTGCACTAAACTGAGTTCCATCTAAATCGGTTCAAAAGACACCATATGAGATATGGAGTGGGAGGCATCGCAATTTGTCTTTTATGAAGATTTGGGGCTATGACGCTTATGTGAAACATCAATCCTCTGACAAACTAGGGTCTAAATCTCAAAAATGCCTTTTTGTTGCGTATCCCAAACAAACAAATGGTTACTATTTCTACAATCCATTTGAGCGAAAAGTGTTTGTTGCTCGAACTGGTGTCTTTTTAGAGAAAGAGTTTATCTCTAAAGGAACTAGTGGAAGGAAAGTAGAACTTGAAGAAATTCAAGAACAACAAGGAGACATCGAACCTGAAATGAAACTTGAACAGACACCACAAGATGTTGTGGTTCAAGAGTCTGTTCCTGTAGCATAGAGCCCACGTAGGTCTGGTAGGATTCGGCGTGAGCCTGAGAGATATGGATTTCTCGTGACTCACACTGGTGATGTGATGCTTATGGATTAGGACGAGCCCACAACCTACCAACAAGCTATGTCGGGGCCTGACTCTAAGAAGTGCCTAGTGGCCATGAAATCCGAGATGGAATCCATGTATGAAAACCAAGTATGGACTTTGGTTGACCCACCTGAAGGGGTAAAAGCCGTAGGGTGCAAATGGGTTTTCAAGAAGAAAACTGACATGGATGGTAATGTGATTACCTTTAAGGGACGATTGGTTGTAAAAGGGTTTAAGCAAATTCATGGTATTGACTATAATGAAACTTTTTCACCAGTTGCTATGCTTAAATCCATTCAAATTTTGTTCGCTATTGCTACACACTATGATTATGAGGTATGGCAAATGGATGTCAAAACTGCATTCCTAAATGGGAAGCTACTTGAGGATGTGTACTGACACAACCTGAGGGTTTTGTCACTCTTGAGAATGCCAATAAAGTGTACAAGTTGCAAAGGTCCATTTATGGACTGAAGCAAGCTTCTCGAAGTTGGAATCTTCATTTTGATGAAGCAATCAAAGAGTTTGGTTTTATCAAAAATGAAGATGAACCTTGTGTCTACAAGAAGGTTAGTGGGAGCGCTATTGTCTTGTTGGTGTTGTATGTAGATGACATACTACTCATCGGGAATGACATTCCCGAGCTACAGTTTGTGAAGACTTGGCTAGGGAAATGTTTCTCTATGAAGGACTTGGGTGAAGCAGCCTATCTATTAGGCATCAGGATCTATAGAGATAGATCTAGAAAGCTTATTGGCCTAAGCCAAAGTACATACATTGACAAGGTGCTAAAGAGCTTTAGCATGTAAGATTCCAAGAAAGGATTCTTGCCCATGTCACATGGATAACTCTTTCTAGATCTCAGTGTCCAAGTACACCGAAGGAGAGAGATCGCATGAGTAAGATTCCATATGACTTGGCAATTGGATCTATCATGTATGCCATGATATGTACTCGTCCCGACATCTCATATGCCTTAAGCATGACGAGTAGGTACTAATCGAACCCTGGTGAGAGTCATTGGACAACTATTAAGAACATCCTTAAGTACTTACGAAGGACTAAGGATGCATTCTTGGTCTTTGGAGGTGAAGATGAGCTCGTTGTAAGGGGTTACACCGATGCAAGCCTCCAATCCAATAAGGATGACTTTAGATCACAATCTGGTTATGTGTTTTGTATTAGTGGTGGTACTGTGAGCTGGAAGAGTTCAAAGCAAGAGACAGTAGCTGACTCTTCAATAGAATCTGAGTACATTGCCACCTCTGATGCTACAAATGAGGCAGGTTGGATTAAGAAGTTCATCACTGAACTTAGAGTTGTTCCAAGCATTGTCGACCCGATAGAGCTCTGTTGTGACAACAACGGAGCAATCACACAGGCTAAGGAACCTCGATCTCACCAGCAATCCAAACACATACTCTGACACTATCATCTCATCAGGGAGGTCATCGAGAGGGGTGATGTAAGGATATGCAGGACTTCGACAAACAGCAACATTGTTGATCCACTGACAAAGCCCTTTACACAGCAGAAGCATGATAGCCACTCTAGGTCCATCGGTATTAGATACGTGGATGATTGGCTTTTAGTGCAAGTGGGAGATTGTTAGTGTTGTGCCCAAAAAGCCAATTATGAGATGATTGTATATTTTGCACATTGAGTCATGATATTTTATTAAGGCATTAATCCAGCAGTTATGTTTGTTGTTTTGTTTCTGCATAACGTAATAAACATAATTGTAACCCTAGAATAATGATATTCTCAAATGTCCCTGGTCTAGTATTATTGTGGAGCGGGTTGCAATAATATATAATAACTAGCATATATGGAGACTAGTATGAGATATGTAGTCTACATATGGGTACAAGTTGGAGAACTTGTATATTGGACCGACCCACCATGAGAACACTACATGGATCGTTATATGAGTGTCATAAGTGATTCTCTTAGTGATCATGGTATATGTAGTCCTTCGACCTAAGATCATCAAGGTTCCCTACATGTGAGTCACAAACTTTCATACTTTCCTTTGTTGCTCGTAACTGAGTGAACTTGAAGGAGGTCATTGGGTATACCACATATCATGCGGAGGGATTTGTATGATCAAGATGAGATTTGTCCCTCCTATGTAATGGAAGTGATATCCTCGGGCCCCTTGATAGAGTGAGACCTAGAAAAATGCATGGCCATACTCGAATGAGTTGATATATGATATCAATGTCATCAGTTTAAGTTGGTCTACTCGGTAATCAAGAAACCAAAGATTGGGCTATACAAGAGTGACACATTCCATCTCTCGTGCTTAGTCTTGATATCTTGGACAAAGGGACAATAGCATATATCGGTGATGATCATAAAGGTTTAGTCGAATCATCGACAATCTTGTCACTTGGGTCGCAATGATGTGTTGCTAGACACCACTCATTGCTTATGATCATAAATGTTATTTATGGTCATTGCCAATGTGGTAAGAGCCTATTGGGTCACACATATAGAGCTATTTGGATCATTAGAGTGCATGGGCTAATTATTTCGGTTATGGTTTCACAATAATTTCGTATTAATAATGGGCCTAATAGTTGAGCAATTATTAAGCCCAAAATTAAAGCCTAATTGGATTAGGACTTTGAAACCCATAGGCATGGAAGTTGAGTCTCACTATAAATACAACTTTTAGTGAGAAATTCTTAGGTCTCCTTGCCCTAGCCTCCCAAAAGGACAGCTGTACTCTTCTCTAGCAATTCCTTGGAGGACGCAAGCTAGCACTGCGAGCGCAAGAGAAACGCATCTGCCAAGACACGGTGGAAGCGTGGTGATTCTGAGAGGCTCGTGTGGATAAAATAGAGAGCCTGAACACGTCAACTGTTCAGCTTTTGTGATTTGACTCTACAGTTGAGTGAGAGATCTCAACCAAAAATTAGGTATGAAAATTTTTGAACACCCGGTTTACCCCATTTCACTTGGATCCTGGAGGGTTTCGGTTAAATTCTGCTGTGCTGTTTGGCTCCTGAAATCTAACACCAATGGGGTGCTAGGTACTGCCAGCTAGTGCCTAGGTACCAGGCCCCTGAGGCCTGTACTTCCAAACTTTGTCCATAGCATGTTTGGAACCCTCCCAAGCCATCCAAACCTTTATACTTCCCCTACCCAAGCTCCAATTCTTGATGACTACAATAGGCCATGGATATGCTAAACTAAGCAAGTCTTAAGGCTTCAAACATACCTCACTAGACCATGCTTTCACACTAGTCCATCACAAGCAAAAACATACCATAACCTATGCATATCTTCCAAACCACTTGAAACCAAAATTCAAGCAACTAAGACATACATTATAAGAGTATGTAAACTAAATCCCTTACCTCAATTAAGAAGAACAAGCAAGCAATCAAGCACCACATGCAACAAATTCTCCACTAGGATATTCCTATGGTTCCAAGAAAAACCCAACATATAAGGCACCAAATCAAGCTTATCCAAGCTAGATACAAGGTCATACAACCTCAAGAAACCAAGAACAACTCAAGAACAAGGAGGGTAAAATGTTACCTACACTCACCAAGCTAAAAAATGTAATGAAAGAGCTCCCACACCAAAACTATGCAAGAATAAGCCCTTTCATGCATATATACCTCATGGGGCACCAAAATCCACAAAGAATTGATGATGGAATGGAAGTTTGGCCATGGAATTGAAAATGAGAAGGAGAGCTATAGTTTTGGGAGGTTGAAGATTATGAAAGTGGCTTCCAATTCCTTGAAAATGGTTTAAATAGCCATCTTCTCACTTTAGCCCTTAACTTTTGTTACTTTTGAACAACAACCCCATGCTCAAATAGTAACACTAGCTTAGGCAATTTTGTCCAACACTTTGGTTTCTTGTCACTTAGGTCCAAAAGAGCAACTCATGAGCTTAAACACCAAACCTATCACCTTGTGGTACAGAATGACTATTTTGCCCCTGGTGATAGTTAGGTGCCAAAATGACCTAGGAACCATCTAACCCTTAATAGACTTGCTTAACTTGCTAATTCAAACTAATTGAGGCATTAAATGAGGGATTTTGACTTGTTTAACAAGACCTACCTGACCGTTGAAGGTCTACTGGCTAGAGGGCTGTAACACTCACACTGGCAATGTGAGGCTCATGGATCAGGATGAGCCCAGAACCTACCAATAAGCTATGCTAGGCCTTGAATCTAAAACGAGGCTAGAGGCTATGAAGTCCGAGATGGAAACCATGTAAGGAAACCAAGTTTGGACTTTGGTTGATCCACCTGAAGGGGTAAAACCTATAGGGTGCAAATGGGTTTTTAGAAAGAAAACTGACATGGATGGTAATGTGATTATCTTTAAGGGATGATTGGTTGCAAAAGGTTTTAAGCAAATTCATGGTATTGACTATGATGAGACTTTTTTACCAGTTTCCATACTTAAATCCATCCAAATCTTATTGGTTATTACTGCACACTATGACTATGAGATGTGGCAAATGGATGTCAAACCTGAGTTCCTAAATGGAAATCTACTTGAGGATATGGACATGACACATCCTGAGGGTTTTGTCACTCCTAAGAATGTCAATAATGTGTGCAAGTTGCAAGGCCCATTTATGAACTAAAGCAAGCTTCTCAAAGTTGGAATCTTTATTTGATGAAGCAATCAAAGAATTTGGTTTTATCAAAAATGAAGATGAATTTTGTGTCTACAAGAAGGTTAGTGGGAGCACTATTGTTTTCTTAGTGTTATATGTAGATGACATGCTACTCATTGGTAATGACATTTCTGAGCTGTAGTCTGCAAAGACTTGGCTAAGGAAAAGTTTCTCTATGAAGGACTTGGGTAAAGCAACCTATGTGTTAGGCATTAGGAACTATAGAGATAGATCTAGAAAATTGCCCAGCCTAAGTCAAAGTACATACATTGGCAAGGTTCTAAAGAGGTTTCACATGCAACACTCCAAGAAAGGATTCTTGCCCATCTCACATGGTATAACTCTTTCTAGATCTCAGTTTCCATGTACACCTCAGGAGAGAGAGTGCATGAGTAAGATTCCATGTGCCTCGGTAATTGGATCTATCAAGTATGCCATGATATGTACTCATCCCAATGTCTCATATGCCTTGAGCATGATGAGCAGGTACCAATCAAACCCCAGTGAGAGTCACTGGACAGCTGTTAAGAACATCCTTAAGTACTTATGAAGGACTAAGGATGCATTATTGGTCTTTGGGGGAAAAGATGAGCTCGTTGTAAGGGGTTACGCTGATGCTAGCTTCCAATCCGATAAGGATGATTTCAGGTCATAATCTGGTTATGTGTTTTGCATTGATGGTGGTGCTGTGAGCTAGAAAAGTTCAAAGCAAGAAACAGTAGCTCACTCTACAATAGAATTTGAGTACATTGCTGCGTCTAGTGCTGTGAAGAAGGCAGTTTGGATCAAAAAGTTCATCACAGAACTTGGAGTGGTTCCAAGCATTACCAATGTAATAGAGCTCTATTGTGACAACAATAGAGCAATCGCATAGGCTAAGGAACCTCAATCTCACTAGTGATCCATTAGGGAGATCATCGAAAGGGGTGATGTGAGGGTATGCAGGACTTCGACAGACAGCAACATTGCTGATCCAATGACAAAACCCCTTACATAGTAGAAGCATGATAGTCATTTTGGATCCACTTTTATTAAATACATGGATGATTGGCCTTAGTGCAAGTGGAAGATTGTTAGCGTCATGCCTAAAAGCTAATCATGAGAAGATTCTATTTTGCGCGTTCAGTCATGATATTTTATTAAGGCATTAATTCAGTAATTATGTTTGTTATATGTTTTCTATGTCACAAAATCAAACGTAATTATAACTCTAGAATAATAGTATTCTTAAATGTGCCTAGTCTAGTATTATTGTGGAATGGGTTATAATAATACATAATGACTAGCATATATGGAGACTAATACAAGATTTGTATTCTACATATGGGTACAAATTGGAGTATTTCTGTACTGGACCGACCCACCATGAGAATGCTAGATGAATTGTTATATAAGTGTCATAAGTGATTCTCATAGCAATCATGGTATATGTAGTCCTTTGACCTAAGTTCATGAAGGTGCCCTACAAGTAAGTCACATACTTTGATACTTCCCTTTGGTGCTCGTAACTTAGTGAACTTGAGAAAGGTCATTGGGTAGTCATATATCATGTCGAGGGTTTTGTATGATTAAGATGTGATTTGTCCCTCCTATATAACTGGAGTGATATCCTTGGGCCCCTCGATAGAGTGAGACTAAGAAAATTCATGGCCATGCTTGGATGAGTATATATATGATATCAATGTCATCAGTTTATGTTAGTCTACTTGGTAATCAAGAAAACATAGATCAAGCTATATGACAATGACACATTCCATGTTGCATGTTTGGTCTTGATATCTTGGACAAAAGAACAATTGCATATATGGATAATGATTATAAAGGTTTAGTCGAATCACCGACAATCTTGTCACTTTGGTAGCAATAATGTGTTGCTAGACGACACTCATTGTTTATGATCATAAATGTGATTTATGATCATTGCCAATGTGATAGGAGCCTATTGGGTCAAACACATAGAGCTAATTGGATTATTTGAGTGCATGGGCGAAATATTTGATCTTGGTTTCATGATAATTTCATATTAATAATGGGCCCAAAACTTAAGCCATTATTAAGCCCAAAATTAAACCTAACTGGATTAGGGCTTTGAAACCCATTAGGCTTAGGAGTTGAGTTTCACTGTAAATACATTATATAGTGAGAAATTCGCAGCTTTCCCAAAAGGATGAAATGAAAAGAGTTTTTGAAATCCAGCTATGCTCTTTTCATGCCATTCTTTGGAGGATGCAAGCTAGCACTGTAGGCGCAAGAGAAACGCATTTGTTGGGACATGGTGGAGGCATGGTAATCCCAAGAGGCTCATGTGGATACTGTAGAGAGCTTGAACATGTCAACTGTTCAGGTTTTGTGATTCGAGTCAACAGTTTGGTGAAAGATCTCATCTGAATTAGGAATGAAAATTATGAACACCTAGTTTACCCAATTTTACTTGGATCCTAGAGGGTTCCGGTTATATTCTGCTATGGTTGTCTAGGTCACAAAACCTAACAGAGTTCACTACGACTAACCATTGCACCTAGCTGGTGGCTGCCTACTTCGACCACTTGCCTAATCGAAGCAAAACCTGAACTACTGCTCTAGCGCACTAGGTCAACTTATTGTGGCAACAACTATTAGGGACAAACTTCCTAGGCTGGTCTTAACTTAACCAAACCAAAATATGAACCTATTTCGATGACCACTCAGACCACTGATGACTGTTTCCTAGGTACAAGGCTTAGATGTTACCACTTCACAAAAATGGCAGAATTACAAGTGTGGCATAATGGTCAAAAAACCATGATATTGTGCAATGCTCTTCGTAGTGATTAAAGTATGAAGGGTAAAAGGTATAATAAACACATCTTTAAAAGTGTTCTAAGTTGGTAACTTGGCACCCAAGAAAAGCCTTAAGGATTGCTTGTTTTTCAAGTAACCTATGGACCTCTTTGTAAGGTTTTGGAAATTTAGGTACTTAATTGCAAAACGATCAAGAAAAAGTCTTGCAGAGTTATGGGAAGGATATGAATGGTATGAAAGTGCTGTTCGAGGACAAAATTGCTGATGTAAGACAAGTTTGGACAAAGGAAACACTAAAGGCATTAAGGACCTAAATGTCGTAGTGTAAACCTTAAGGTGTTCAAGCTTTTGACTTAAGTCAAAGGGTGGAATTGTGGGGTTATCCCTATGGCCTAATAAATAGTCAAAAAGGTGGGCAAAATGTGGACCAATAAGGTTAGGACAAAGAAATCATGCTTATGGGCAAAGAAAAAGAAAAAAAAAGCATGATTAAGGCTAATAAGGATGTTTAGTGTCCTAAAGCTAATTTAGGAAGCCAAACTCAATTTTTCTTTCCTCATATTCGGCCCAACCAACCACCACCCTCCTCCACACTTCTTCTATAGCTCCTTCATAGCCACCATACCTCCAAGATGGAAATTAAACTCAAAAGGAAGCGATTAGAAGCAAACTAGAGCTATTGCTTGAATACTTCAAGGATCAAGCTTCAAATTTAGCCTACTCATATTGGCAAGGCATTCTCTTTCCCTCATGGGATGTTTACTATATTTCCAAGCATCCATGGAGCTAGGGCTAAGCTTGGAAGAGAGCCATGAGCTTAAGGAGGGGAGTGCACTGAGTGAAGGTTTTGTGACCTAGTGTGAAATGCACGGTGATGGCAGAAAATTTAAGGGTTTCTAGAGCCCAAAGTTAGTACTAACTAGTTTTAAAATCCTCCTAATACCAAGCATTAGCTTGAGGAGGGATTCCATAGTGATTTACTTAAGTTTATTGTACATTTTATGGACTAACCTATGGTTTTTGTTGTTGTCGCATTTCATGTGTTTGTTGGTTGTGAATGGCTGCCACATTTGGTTGCTATATCTTGTATATATGCATTGCAGTTTTGTGTTTTAGTGTCTTTTTATGTAGGTTTTAATGAGGATCACATTTCCTTTAACCAAGTGTTTCCCTTACTAAGTTTCATAATGAAACTTACTGCCCTCAATTCTGCCATTTCAGGTCCAGCAGAAAGATCACATTCAAACTAAGCTTTATGATTTGAGGTTTTATTTAAATTTCAAGTATTTTAACTTCCATGTATCTAGTTGTGATTTGGAAAGTTTGGTGATTTTAGTATCTCATTTGGTATTTTTAGTGATGGTGCTTATTGTGTTATGCAGCAGATGTCCAGTATCTTGTTTCTGGAGTCCATTGTGTCTCAAGCACTCCTATAACTTTGGGTGCATATTTAGCTGGGTTAAGATCATTATGTAGTTTATGTATGCATGTACATGTAGTGTATGTAAAATGAGACAAGTATGTGAACATTTGAGTAATGTTTTGGCTATATATGTGATGTGGTGCAAAGCTGCCTAAGAGTGAATGATAGGCTGCTTACTTGTAAATTCTGTTTTGGCCACTTAAAGTTGCTAGATTCAAAAGCATGTATTCCTATGCATATTTGACATGTATGGGATAGCATTGGGGGGCTTACCCCTTGTGAATGATGTGTTTGCACAGTTATGAAATTTTGTATGGGCAAAATGGTCATAAAGTGACTACAATTTTGACTCTGCACTCAAAGTTCTATATCTCCTTGTGTGGAATGAATCTTGGTATCAAAATTTCTTCACTCCTAGAGGACATCTAGAGGTTGAACTAGGATTTGGAATTTCAGAATTTGGAGCTTTGTAGCCAAATATATGATGTTGTAAAGTTGGCTAAGTTATTGTTTATTTGGTTAGAATTTTGTGACCAACTTAAAAAATCCATAACTTAATCCATAGCTGGGCTATTGGTGTAAAACCTGATGCCCATAAGCATCTTCACTGTATGACATAGTGAGACTATGAGGGACTTCTGATGAGGGAGGAACGTCCAGAGGAGAGATTTCCTAAGAGAGACCACCTGAAACACTCAAAGAATAAAGGTTAGGAGGTCCCCGGAGTATTTTTCTGGGGAGGAGCCTCCAACACCCAAGTCAGTGTTTGAAGGTGAAAGGTAAGTAGGGGGCATAGAGATTCTTCCTTTTCTTTTTTTGTGTGTCCCTCTTATTGAGGCCACTTCCTTAATATATAGGGGGAAGTGACCCATTCAGATTATGACACGTGTTTGGTCGGATGTAACCTGTACCCTTGGGCGTGGGGGCCTCTAGTCGACTACAAGCCGCTTAGGTCAGTGGCCAATGCCAGAGTAAGCCTGCGTGACAGGATGTGCGCGTGTCATGTATGAAGGTGACATGTTCGAGGCTCCTTAATTGTTTCTGCTGTACTCCCGAGGTCCCTTCGGTAAAAGGGAGCTCTTTGGAATAGGGGTCCTTCTTCCGAAGTCATCTTCAGTAATCCGGGAATCCTCTTAACGCTAAACTCCCCCTTCGGGCGCGTTCTCTCCTGCCGAAGGTGGAGGGTCTTTCTCCTTCAAGGCTAGTTCGGTTGCCTTGCCGAGGAGGCTGATGCATCGTGTTCTCGAGGTTAGCATTATCGTTCCCAGGGGCATTGGTGGGTCACCGAAGTCGGATGCCCAACGCGTCAGACTTCCTTTCTCCGACGTTGGTGCTCGTACTCCTTGCGGGTGATGTTTGACTTTCCGAGTATGGCACTTTGCCCGAGCCTATAGGTTTAAATGGCGATAGCACTTCGGCTACCAGATGCCCCCCTCGACAAGCCAAAGTGGAGACTTCGGCTTGTAGACTTCCTGGAGGCACCTTACAGGACTCAAGGTGGGACGTCACTGCTTGTCCTTTTGTTAGTCCCTAGGTACTCTCGAGGTACGTAGCCTCTTCATTTTTACTTTTTCTGCTGCATGTTAGTGGACCATCACATCTTGTAACCTGGAGTGTCAGCTTGGATAGGTGTGCCTAGGTTTTCGTGGTGTCAGACCGTGTGCCCTCGTTTCGTGCATTGGATGACACATAGCATGCGGCGATTGGGGGTGGTCACAATGGTTATGCCAGCCGTGTCTTTTCACCTCTAAGGGATAATTATGGCGACAATTCGCCTTTGCAGGGTAATTATGGCGACAATTTGGCTACCCTTGTTCGGCCTATGTAAACCCTTCTTCCCTTCATTTTCTTTTCTTTATCTCTCTCTTGCTCTCAGCTGTCTTTGAGCTCTTCATTCTCTTCCTTCTCTTCCTTCTCTTTTTGCGATGGTGCAAGCGGCGGAGCAACTTCTGGCAACCATTTATGACAGTGTCTTTTAATCCCAACTTCGGCAAACGTTTTGGTGGGTTTTCCTCCCGTAGGTCCTTCAGTCTCTTCAGTTTCTACTTTTTTCTAGTCCACGAAGTCCCCTGATTCTTTTTTTTGAAGTCATTTTCTTTTGCCGATCATGTCTTCTCCTATCCCCTTTATGCCTGTCCAAGCTATTCTCGAGAGCTGGCAAACCCTCATGTCTCACCCCTGTTGCTCCACTTCGGAAAAGTTAGCGAAGTTGATGACCAAGTTCTTGCTTCCCTCTTATGCCACCACCAGACTACCTCATCCTGGTCACTTTAGCTTTATGAATAGTTGTGACGAGGTTACCCTTTTCTGGGCCCAGCTGAAGGCCGGACTTCGGTTTCTTCCGCCAAAGATGATTTGCGACTTTTTCCAGTTCCATGGCATAGCTATGAATTAGCTTCCGCCCAACTCTTACTGTTACTTCAACGCTTTTCTCTGCATGTGTGGCATTTTCAAGGTAGAACCCCACTTCATCATGTTCATGCAGTACTACAAGATCTATTCGGTCCCAAAGGGTGGCTTATATTTTATGCTACCTCGGGGATCTGGGTGCAAAAAATACATGTTCACCTTCGACACTAAAGATAGCTGGCGAGGGTGGCAAGAGAAGTTCTTCTTCCTGAAAGTGGTGGAGGCATGGTCGCATATACCGACTAGGTGGGCTCAGGGAAACTTGGAGACGGACGTCGTTGATCCCTAGAAGTTGCTAACTCCTGAGTTGGCAGTGAGGTTTGAGGATTTCGACAGCCGTATCTGAGCTGTCGCCGACTGGGATGCCAAGGTCCCTCCATGCTCCCTATATCCCTTCCCCATCAAGTGGAATCTCATGACCGAGGAGGTTCTTTGGGAGCTAGGGGTGATTAAGGAGCACAAGATGGACCTCGGTATGCCAGCCCCTGCAATTGACGGGAAGAAGTCCTGGCTAGTGATGCTCCTTCGGAGGGAGCTCACTTATGAAGCCCTTTTTGAAAGTAAGTTCCTTTCTAAATTTTTAGTATAAGTATCCTTTCGGACTTACACTGATATTTTCTTGCTTTTTCAGAGATGGGTGATCAGTCAGCTGCTTTCTACAAATCCCTATTCCTCGGTCAAGCTGAGAAGGCAGAATAGACAAAGAAGGGGGCCCCGAAGCAGCAAAAGATGTCTTGGGGCGGTCCGTCTTCGGTGAAGAAGGTGAAGAAGGACCCCCTCCCCCGCCTCTAGAAGATGTTGAGGAGGCCAAAGATCAACCCGAGGTCTAGGCCGTCCTACCACCGGAGCTTGCCTCCAGCTTCATTCCCCGGAGTCCCACTACTTCGACGGATCTTCTAGGCTCTTCGGCAGAATGCCCTTCTGCTGAGGAACTCGAGGAGCACAGGAGAAGCAAAGGCAAACATGTCCCTGCTGAAGTGGAGGAGGTTCGGGACTCCGATGATGACATCGCCGAGCTGCCACTAGGTTTGTTCCTTAGACATTTTTAGCACTCTTAATCCTATAGATACATGGCTAAAAAAAAAACAATGTCTTAATGGAATCATATATTGACTTTGCAGAGGAAATGGCTCCCTCGTCATGGATGGTGGAGCACGCTCGTAGGTGGGCCCTTTGGGATTCCCATATCTCGAAGGATAAAGTCCTGAGGGACCCTTTCTGGGCTTTCACGGAGGACATGAATTTGTTCTCCGACGACTGCTAGCAAATGGCTCCCTAGATGGCGAGGGGCGTCCTCACCCAGGCTTCCTTCAAATTGGTTGCCGAAGAGTGCGTGAACGAGGAGGTCTTCACCACAAAGATATCTGGGCATGCTGCTCAGGTATTCTTTAGGTCCTTTATTAGTTTTTCTCCCAATTTTTTCTAAGTGTTTGGCTTTCTTTGCGCAAGTTTTACCAAGTGTCCTCCCCCCTTTTTTGTAGCTCTTGGGGTATAGTGGATACTTTAGAGCTTGGGCGGCAAAACAATCTTCGGTTCGTGCTTGGGCCGAAGACCGTTTGGAGAATGCCAAGGTGTTCTACGCTAACTTAGTCGTTAAGAATGCCGAGTTGAGTAGAATAGCCAAGGAGGAGGTTGCCAAACTCCGGGATGAACTCTTGAAGGGCCAAGAGGAGCAAAGGTCGTCAACCTTACCTCGACTAACAAGGCTTCTCAAAAGGAGAAAGAGGAAGACTACGCTCTCCTGGCAAAGGCCCTTGCTGCCAATGCCAAACTTCAAGCCGAGGTTGAGGCCCTGAAGAAGGAGACAAAGAAGAAAAAGAAGACGAAGAAGCTGGAGAAGGAGGTCACCGACTTGCAAAGTGAGGTGGAAGACCTATCTGTCGAGTTAGACAAGGCTAACCAAGTGACCAAGGTTGGCTTTCAAGATGGCTTTTGTCTAGGTTGACACCAAGTTTTGGAGAAATATCCAGACCTCGACCTCTCCTTCCTAGCTGCCCTGAACATCCCCGAGGGGCCTCGCTGGACCTGGTAAAAAATCGAGCTCCTGAACCTCCCATTTGCCCCTTCTCTGGCATCAAAGGCGGTGGCTAAGGACACTGGGGATGGTGTTACCCACTCTGGGGAAGTCCAATTATGGTGCCAAAATTTTGCATTTAAACTCCCAGGATTGGTAATGTTCTGTAGGCCATCAGAACTCCACCCTTAGTGTGCATACACAAGTGGCCCTATTGGGCACTATGTAAAAACATGCATATTGGTCCAACCATCACACACATATTCACATTTCATGCACACCATGGCAGCAAAGAAGGAAAACACTAGCACAAGTCTTAATCTTGGCTACCACACATTAGGCAATCTTATTAAATTCTAGTGACCAGCTACTGCACCTGTAACTTCCACTAATAAAATGTATCATTATAGCCACATACCCCCCTGTTTTATTTGCTCCATTATCAATTAAAGACTTATATCAAACCAAGGAATTTTTTTTTACATCAATAGCCCACCTATGGACCAAGTTATGGATTTTTGAAGTTGGTTACAAAATTCTGACCAAATGAACTGTACTCAGCCAACTTTGCAACATCATATCTTTGGCTACAGGGCTCCAAATCCATAAATTGAAAATCCTAGTTAACCCTCTAGATTTCCTATAGGTGTGGTCAAAATTTCATGTCAAGCTTCATTCTACAAAGGGATAACTTAAACTTTAGGTCCAGAGTCGAAATTCTGGCAACTTTTGGACCATTTTGCCCATAGAATTTTTCCAAACCATGCAAACACTTCATTCACAAGGGGAAAGCCCTCCAAGGCTATCCCATATATGTCCATTAGACATATGAATTAAATTCCCTTGCTTTTCACAACTTTATGTGTCCAAAACAGAATTTACAAGTAAGCAGCCCATCATTCACACTTAGGCAGCTTTGCACCACATCACTTACATAGCCAAAGCATTACCCAAATGTTCACATACTTCTCTCATTTTACATACAATACATGTAAAAGCATACATGCACTACATAATGGTCTTACCTCAGCTAAATACACACCCTAAGCTACAGGAGTGCTTGAGACACAATGGAGTCCAAAATCAGGATGCTGGACAGTTGCTGCACAACACAATAAGTACCATCACTAAAAATACCAAATGTGCTCCTAAAATCACCAAAATTTCCAGATCATAACTAGAAATATGGAAGTTAATGTACCTGAAATTTCACAGACAAATGCAAACTAAAACTATTAATTTGAATGTTCTCTTTCAGGTGCTCCAGAAATGGACAGAAAGGGGGTAAGTTTCTTGAATGAAACTTAGTAAGGGCTTATCAATAAAATCTTCAAACTCCAGCCATATACCTGAAATCCAAAGACACTAAAACACAAACATACAGTACAAACACACAAATATACGCATCCAAATGCACAAACAAACACAGCAACAAACATATGAAATGCTGGCAGCAGTAACACATTAGGATTAGTCCATAATCATGCAATTAAACATCAAGAACTCACTATGGCAGCTCTCCTCAAGCAATTTCTTGGTCTTAGGAGGTCATTAGGTCTTACTTAGTACTAACTTGGGCTCTAGAAACCCTGAATTTCACTGCCATAACAGAGCACCAAAGCTGTAGGGTTGAAACCCTTGGTGCAATTTCCCCCTTAACCTAAACTTGGTTCATCAAGCTCTTGGCTCTCTTCCAAGCTTAGGGTATTAGGTTCATGGATGCTTGGGCATCTGTATTGAACAATAAACAGCCATGAAACCCAGATAAAACCCTTACCTTTTTCTGGAAATCCAATAAACCCTTTGTAAACCTGAAAACTAGGGATTATAGCCTTCCTTGATGCTTTGGTTGTTTTCTCTTGCTTTCTCTTGGTTATTTGCAGTAAGATGGCTATGGTGGATGGTGGATGAGCTCAAAGAGATGAGGCTAGCAGGTGGAGGTCGAATTTTGGGAAGAAAATGGGTGAAAATGATTTTTTTCTAGCTTTATTTCTTTATTTATCTTTGGTAATGGCATGTTTGCAAATTGTGCAAACTTCAAGCCACACTTGGGCAGATTATTTCCAGCCATTTTGGCTGGGAAAATGACATATTTTGACCTCTTTTAACCTTGGTCTACAGTCATTTTCACCTTAGAAAAATCTAGGACACTTAAGCACCTTAGTTGTCATTATGCCATAAATGGCAAAACTTTGCCTGTTTGAGCACTTTGGTCCCCAACAATATATTTAATTCCTTCCATGTTCTTTCTTCATAATTCCATCCATATCCTTTCTTCATAATTCCATCCATGTCCTTTCCATAGCCATCTTTAGAAATTTGTGCAATTGAGTACCCAGTCTTTGTAAGCTTACAATTTAGTCCATAGGTTACTTGAAAATCAAGCAATATACCAATGCTTTCGTAAGGACCAAGCTATCATTATTTTTGTGACTTAAGGGAGTTTATATTGAATACTTTACACTTCACAATTCAAACACTATGGTGAAAATTAAAGCGTATAAGTTTAAGTCCTTATGCTATAATTTTTCCATTTTGTGAAGGTGGTAACATTCTCCCCCCCCTTAAAAATTTTGGTCCTCCAAAATTGCCTTTAGCCTGGGGTACTCTTCTGGGTATCTCTCTTGCATTTCTTTCTCAATTTCCCAAGTTGCTTCTCTTTCAGAATGGTGTGACCATTGAACTTTGACCATGGGAATAAGCTTGCTCCTTAACTTTCTGGTATCCTTTGCTAAAATAGCTATAGGTTTCTCTTCATATGTCAAGTTAGGTTCCAATTGTATGTCTTCCACTACAATAGCATGCTTTGTGTCCAATAGACACTTCTTAAGCATACTAATGTGAAAAACATTATGAACACCTGACATGCTTGGCGGTAGACCTAACCTATATGCTACCTTGCCAACTCTGTCCAAGATCTCATAAGGACTGATGTATCTTGGAGCTAACTTGGTTCTTCTGCCAAATCTGACAGTGCCTTTGGTTGGTGCAACTTTTAGCCAAACATTGTCACCAACCTCAAATTCCAAGTCTCTCATTCTTTTGTTGACATAGGCTGTGGTTCTTTAGGCACATAGATTCGGTCCTTGAAGTACAGTAATCCTTGCTTGTAGGCAAAGGATTGATACAAGGAACCTTTTTCCTCTCCTGAGATCTTTTTCAAATCAGGATCTGTCTCCTGTGCCTTTCTAGCTTCTTCAATCCATCCAGACTGAATTGCCAATGTGTAAATTTGGGCTTCCTCCCACTTATGCCATTTATGCCATAGGCATAGCAGACTATTTTGCTCATCATGATGAGCTATGGATCCTCCTTTCAAAAGTCCTGTGTACTTCCTGCTCAAGGCATCTGTTACTAGATTGCCTTTGCCCATTGTGTACTATATACTGCAGTCTTAGTCCTTGATGTACTCCTACCATCTCCTTTGCCTCATGTTCAACTCTTTCTAAGTGAACAAGTACTTTAGGCTCTTATGGTCAGTGTAGATCACAAAGGAACTAGCCATCAAGTAATGTCTCCATTGCTTTAGAGCAAAAATTCACTACTGCCAGTTCTAGGTCATGGGTAGGATAATTTTGCTCATGGGATCTTAACTGCCTTGACCCATAAGCAATGACATTTCTGTCTTGCATAAGCAAACAACCTAACCCAGATCTATATGCATTTGTATATATGATGTAAGGCTTACTTGGATAAGGAAAAATCAACACTGGAGCTTTAATCAACCTCTACTTGAGCTCCTGGAAACTCTTTTCACACTTCTCAGTCCACTCAAATCTTTGACCCTTCTTGGTCAGATGAGTAAGAACTGAGGTAATCATGGAAAAGCTTGATACAAATATCCTGTAGTATCCAGCTAATCCTAGGAAACTTTTGATTTCCTTCACAGTCTTTGGTCTTTCCCACTCTTGCACTGCCTTGACCTTTCAGGGTCTACCTTAAGGCCTTGTGCATTTATAGTGTGTCCTAGGAAGGACACTTCCCTTATCAAGAATTCACACTTGGATAACTTACCATAAAGCTGATGCTACAACAGAGTCTTTAAGATAATCTTCAGATGATGTTCATGTTCATTTTCATCCTTGGAATAGACTAGGATGTCATCAATGAACACAACCACAAATTTGCCCGGATGTGGTCTAAACACCATATTCATCAGGTCCATGAAAGCAGCTGGGGCATTAGTCAAACCAAGTGGCATGACTGTGTACTCATAATGCCCATATCTAGTCCTGAATGCAGTCTTAGGAATGTCCTCTTCTTTTACTCTCAATTAGAAGTATCTAGATCTCAAATCTATCTTGGAGAAGATCTTAGCTCCCTTGAGTTGATCAAACAGATCCTCAATCGTCGGGAGTGGATACTTATTCTTGATAGTCACTGCATTAAGCTTTCTATAGTCAATGCATAGTCTCAACGATCCATCATTCTTCTTTACAAGGAGAACAGGAGCTCCCCATGGTGAAACACTTGGCCTTATGAACCATTTTTCAAGAAATTCATCAAGTTGTTTCTTGAGCTCATTCATCTTTGTGATTGGCATTCTGTAAGGAGGTATGGATATTGGACTAGCTTCTAGTTACAGCTTGATTTCAAATTCAATCTTCCTTTGTGGAGGAATACCTGGAAGGTCTTTAGGAAAGACTTGGGGAAAGTTTCTCACTATAGGTATTCTGTCCACTTCCTCATAACAGTGCAATTCATTTAATGCATAACAGCAATCATGCTCAGAAATCACAGATATCTCATCTAATACCTTTAGCTCCATGCCATGCATTTCATACACTAATTCCTTAGAATTTGCTAATGCATGCACTTTACCATCAGGCAATGTGATTTCCCTCTTAGTACAATCAATTCTTATGTTATGCATAGAGAGCCAATTCATACCCAGCACTAAATCATACTTAGGAATGTCCAACACTAGCAGATTAGTCATAACCTTAGTCTTTCCTACTACTAGCTCACAATCCCTAGCTAGGTCATTAGTGAAAAGACATTGACTACCTGCTGTTTTCACTAAGGATATCCTAGGCATGATTTCAGTAGGCAATTTCATGGCATTAACAAATTTTCTAGCCTCTATAGACACAGATGCACCAGTATCAAACAGAACACTAATAGGCATACCATTAAGATAAATGTTACCTCTTAGTGCTCTTCCCTGCTCTGATGTCTCTGGCCTCTCCACTTGGAAAACTCTGCCAGCTCTTTGCACTGGAGGCTGAGGTACAAGAGCAGCTGGCCTTTGCTGTCCTTCCCTAGGTGCTCCTCCTCTAGGTCCTGTCCCAATAGGCCTTACTGGACCTTGGTCTTCTGGCCTCCTTTGAGCCTCTAGGCAGTCTTTAATCCAATGATCCATGGATCCACATCTTAGACACGCTTGGGTATCAAAGTAGCAAGGTTTCTTTCCATGAAACCTCCTACACTTAGGGCACCTTAGGCCAGGGAACTTCCCCTTAACCTTGCCCTCACCACCATGATGAGAATTCTAGACAATTCCTTTGACATGTGGTGGCTTCTTTTGCTTGCCTCCTGTCTGACTACTTTCCCCTTGTCCGCTAGGAAAGTACTTAGTCCCATACTCCTCTTACTCTAGTAATAGAGCTTTCTGCACTGCTTCATACTATGTAATTGCTCCAAAAGGTCTAACAGCCTTTCTAATGTCTGACCTTAGGCCTCTAACAAATCTTTTGGCCTTCAACTCCTCTAGTCCATGATACTGAAGAGCATACCTCACCAACTAATTGAATTTGTACTCATACTATAGGACATTGAGGTTCTCCTGCCTTAGAACATCAAATTCAGCTTGCTTCCCATCCTTGATTGCATCACTGATGTACTGTTTCTATAACAGCTATGTGAACTCTGGCCAGCTCATCTCAATATCTTTTCCTAGCCTTCTGCCCTTCTGGAAAACCTATCTCCGGTGTTTCTCCACCACATCTCTACACAGCCTACCAAATTGTAGGTAGCTAGTGACACTCTCTTGGTGGAGCTGAGTGGCATCCTCTCAAACATTTTTTACAATGAAGATTAACCACTCTTCAGCTCCCTCTAGCCCAGCTCTTCCATCAAACTGTGGAGGTCTTAGGCCTTGGAACCTCTCTAACAGTCTGACCTCATCTAGGCCTTCTAGATCCTCTAATCGATGTCTCCTGGATCTGTGAGAGCCCTCTATATGGTGATGTTCTCTAGGATCTCTCTACCTTCTCCTGGATCTTCTCTCATGGCCATCCCCAATCTCATTCCTAGTGGAAGAATGGTCATAGACTGAGGGATTGGTCCTAGATACCTGACAAATCTTAGACCTTAGTGTTTTTCCTCTTGGATTTATATTATCTTCATCTTCCTCATCAATGTGTTGGAATTCTTGGTGCACCAAGATCCTTTTAAGATAGGATTTGAGCTCATTGAGCTAACTCTAGCTTGAATAGCTATCTAAGGCAGCTAGAAGTAGCTCCCTTTAGCTCAAGTCAGCTCACTTCAGCTATAAGTAGCTAAAAGTAGCTGGACTTCAGCTCAAGTTAGCTCAAGTCAGCTGAAGTCAGGTCACTTCAGCTTTTGGTAGCTGAATGTAGCTAGACTTTAGCTCAAGGCAGCTCACTTCAGCTATAAATAGCTCAAAGTAGCTGGACTTTAGCTCAAGTCAGCTCAAGTCAGCTCACTTCAGCTTCTAGTAGCTGAGTGTAGCTGGACTTCAGTTCACTTCAGCTGAGAGCAGCTAACTCCAGCTCTAGGTCAGCTCTAGGAGCTGGACCTCAGTTCATGGTGCTTTGTTGGAGCTCAGAAGAGCTCAATGGTGCATAAGTAGTATAGTAAGCTAGCTTTATGCCAGCTCACCTTGCTTTCAGCTCAAAACCACCAAGAGACACATTTTTTGTGTAGAGGTATGTCTCTTCATCAAAAGAGATGACTAATGGCTAAAAGAACATGTCCTTTCATCCAAAGGAAGTGTTCCTTGAGTGAATAGACATGTATATTTGGCCATGGGGTGGTTGGGGTGGTTATTGCACCAAGAATGATGTCCTTTGACATCAAGAGACATGAATATTCGGCCATGGGTTGGTTATAGCACCAAGAGATGTCTCTTGACCTAAGGGACATGTCTCTTTGGCCAAAGGAAGTGTTCCTTGGCCAAAGAGACATGTATTTTCGCCACCATAGATGACCCTTGGCCAAAGGAAGTCTTCTTTGGCTTAAAGGACACCTTGCTTGGTGTAAAGGTGTGCCTTTTGGTCATCTATAAATAGGCTTTAGTGGCCGGCCATTTAGAGCATTCCAAGGCATTCCATTTGCTCCATTTTTCTTGAGAGAAAAGTCTCCTCCTTCCTTTCTTTTACTGGCCGAAATATTATACACCATTTTAGAGCATTGTGGGTGGAATTACATTGAGATTATTCATCTCAATTCAAGCTTCAAGGTGCTCCTCTAAGATCAAGTTATTCCTCAAGTTTTTGCCAAAGATGACCAAGAAGAAAGGTGTACACCTTTTTCTTGGTTTAGTAGCATGCTAGGTTTCATTCATTATTTACATGAATATTCTTAGTAGCATGCTAGGATTTGTTTGCCACAATATGTATGTAAAACTAACATGCTATATCAAATGCACAAAATATGTTAAACAAATTAGAATGCTGCATGCTTGTACTCGTGTTGAACTCAAATTATCAAAATGCATGTGGCATGTACGTGAGTAGATAACATAAAGATATGTTATCATGAGATCTTGAAATCTTCAATTCGTATCAGACCCTAGGTCATGAACATGTATATGTTACATATAGTAAGCATGATTTATGATCATACACATGTGTATGTTTGTGATAAGGCTAATGAAGGATATGTGTATGAAGCAATGAAGACATGTTTGTGTATTTCTGATTGAATGCTATATGCATCTCTTTTGCAATATATGAGCATGTTAGAAGTTGTTTCATACACATGTTGCTTTGTTGAGTCTTGTTGTGTAAATTGAACTAAAACATGTGAATTGCATCAATGTAGATGGCTTGTAAGAATATAGTTGCAGAATTAAACCGTGACCTCAAATTAGATGGTGAAAACTATTCAATTCGGCAACAGAAGGTCAAATTCATTTTAACTGAACAAGATACTCTTGATGTGCTCACTCAAGTGATCATGCCCCCTGCTGAGGGACAGGATAAGACTGCCTATGAGGCATTCCTAAAGAAGAACTCTATGTGTAGAGTCACTCTTCTTTTCACTATGGTGGATGAAATTATGGTGGAATTCTCCATGCTTGAGAGGGCCAAGGCCATATGGGACTCAGTCAAGGCCAAGTATGGAGATGTTTCTATAGAGAAACAATGCTTAATGATTCTCAGGCTTGAGAATTATGTGAAGTGTGCTGATCACTTTATGAGTGCTCACTTGCGTGAGATGTCACGCATGATCCACCAGCTCAAGACAGCAGGGCATGTGCTCACTAATGAGCAACAAGTGCAAGCAATAATTCGTTCCTTGCCTGATGAGGAATGGCAGTTGATGAAGGTCAACTTATGCCATAACCCTCAAATAATGTCATTTGATGACATTGCTCGTCACCTCCTCCTTAAGGCTGAAGTAATGGCCCTCAAGGACCATTCTAGGGCATATGTTGCCTCATCTTCTATCTAGAAGGGATGGAAGAAGAATGGGGGGAAATGAGGGCTGGGAAAGGGCAAGGGAAAAGGTCCTGCTTCCAAGAAAAATTTCAAGAAAAAGAGGGACATAACCAAGCTGAAGTGCTTTAACTGTGGGCATAAAGGACACTTTGCAAGAGATTGCAAGGGTCCACCCAAGGTACATACAATCCCTTCTACTTCCATTGTACATGTTCTGTCATGTACATTACTAATTGAGTGCAATTCTTTGTGGATTAAAGACTCGGGAGCAACATACCACATAGCCCAGGACAGGTCCTGGTTTGTGGCCTACAGGAAGCTCTCAAAATGAGCTAAGAACGTTTCAGTGGGGAATGATGCCAGGCTAGAAGTAGAAGGCATAGGAACATGTAGAATTCCTGTGGATATTGGATATTTGTATCTAATAGATGTATTGTATGTACCAAACATTTGTAGAAATTTGAATTCTATAAGTTGTATTTTGAAGTACAATTATTGCTTTAATTTCTTTAATAATAATGTGTCTATTATTAAAGATGATCAGATAGTATGCACTTGTTCAGTTAATAATGGGCTTTATGAGTTGAAGCCAATTGACCATTCTGTTGCAAGTCCTAGTTGCTATGTGATAGAGGTCACAAATGAAATGAGATGGCGTGAGAGGTTGGGTCATATTGGTCAAGATAGAATGGACAAGCTAGCTAAGAGTGGATTCCTAGGTTCCTTGACCAAGGTTGTCCTTCCAAGTTGCCAATCATGCCTAGAGGGCAAAGCCATAAGAAAGCCTTTTGGCAAAGCAACTAGGAGAAGTGAGGCACTAAGTTTAGTTCACTCTGACCTGTGTGGACCAATGAGGGTTGAATCCAGAAATGGATTTAAATACTTCATCACTTTCACGGATGATTATACTCGATTCACCCACATCTACTTACTGAGAAACAAGGCAGAGGCCTTAGCATGCTTTGAGAAGTATGTGCACTTGGTTGAGAACCAAGTAGGTAAGAAGGTTAAGTCCTTGAGGACAAATAGGGATGGAGAGTATACATCAAATGCATTCAAGGCATTTTGTGACTTGAAGGGTATTGAGAGGGAGTTCACTCTTCCTTGGACACCCCAATAGAATAGAGTATCTGAAAGGAAGAATAGAACTCTTATGAACATGGTACGTTCCATGATGGTAAAGGCCAATTTAGACATCACTTATTGGAGTGATGCACTGCTATGTGCAGTTCATGTCCTTAACAGAGTACCCACCAAGAATGTGAACTCTTTTCCATATGAGTTATGGAAGAAGAAAACTCCTAATCTAAGCTATTTACGCCCTTGGGGTTGTTTAGCTTATGTTCACATAACGGACCACCCTTTGGGAAAGTTGGATCCAAGAGGGAGGAGGTGTGTCTTCCTTGGTTATGCTGAAAAATCTAAGGGTTATGTGTTCTTGGATATAAGTCACAAAACTAGGAACAACTTTGATGCAAGGAATGCTAACTTTGTGGAGGATGAGTTCCCCAAAGTTGGTGAATGTGGTGACTTAACCTCATTAAGCCAGATCCTAGATGATGATCAACCAAGTGTCATAAGGACACCTGGGACACATGCACCTACTCTAGATGGAGTACCTCAACCACATGGAGCAATGGCTCCAGAAATGCATGTTGTTGTGGACTAACATGAGCAAGACCTCCAAGAGGAAGGTTTTGTTCAAGAGCGAGTTGAGGATACTCAAGAGCAAAATGTTGAGCCTCAAGAGATGGAGCATAAGTTGCCTCAATCTCAGCCTACATTGAGAAGATCAATGAGGAAATTTGGACCACCTAAAGAATGGTGGATCTTGAATAGTGAAGCAAACTTGGTTGCATCTGAGATAGATGAACCAAGTAACATTAAGGAGGCTCTTGAGGGTGCAAAAAGGGAAGAGTGGCTAAATGCAATGAAGGATGAGTTGCATTCAATGCATCTCAATGGGGTTTGGGAGCTAAGTGATCTTCCTTTAGGCCATAAGGCAATTGGGAACAAATGGGTTCTCAAGATCAAGGTGAACTCTGATGGAAGTATCGAAAGATCCAAGCCCCGTTTGGTGGCCAAGGGTTTTACACAGAAGGAGGGTGTTGATTTCAAAGACACCTTCTCTCCTGTTGTAAAATTCACTTCCATTAGGATATTACTTGCCGTCGTGGCAAATCTAGACCTAGAGTTACATCAGATGGATGTAAAGACCACCTCTCTCAATGGTGATTTGAGTGAGGAGATATATATGAGACAACCTAAGGGGTTTGTCCAAAAGGGTCAAGAGGACAAGGTGGGTAGACTAAAGAAGTCTATCTATGGTCTTAAGCAAACTTCAAGACAGTGGTACTTGAAGTTTCACCATGCAATCACAAGCTATGGCATTGTGATGATGCATGAAGACCATTGTGTATACTTGTACTCTTCTGGGTCTAGTTTTGTAGTATTGACTCTATATGTAGATGATATACTGATTGCAAGTAATAGGCTTGCATTGTTAAGTACCATCAAGGGATGGTTGTCTTCCACCTTTGATATGAAGGACATGGGAGAGGCTACTTTTATCCTAGGGGTTAAGGTCCTAAGGGATAGAAAGGCAAGGCTATTGGCCCTTTCTCAAGAGCCTTATATTGATAAGATTCTTGCAAGGTTCAACTTAACAAATGCAAAGCCCATGAGTACACCTCTTGCATATGGTTGCAAGATTAGAGAGGACTTGTGTCCTAACACTCCAAAGGAGAAGGAAGAGATGGCTCAGATCCCTTACCTAAGTGCCATTGGTAGCTTGATGTATGAAATGTTATGTACAAGGCCAGACATCAGCCAAGCAGTTGGACTTCTAGCAAGATATTCTTCCAACCCTGGTCTGGAGCATTAGAAGAGTGTCAAGAGGATCCTAAGGTACCTCAAGGGTACAAAGGATTATTGGCTTTGTTACCAAGGTAAAGACCTTAGTTTACGTGGCTATTCTGATGCTGATTGGGGAGGAGATAGAGAAAGCAAGTCTACATCTGGTTATCTTTTCATGCTAAATGGTGGGGCTACTACTTGGTGTAGTAAGAAGCAAACTTGTACAGCATTGTCCATAATGGAGGCTGAATTTATTTCATGTGCCTCAGCTGTACAAGAAGCCCTTTGGCTAGGTTATTTCCTTAAGAATTTGGAGTCCAGGGTTTTTATTGAGAAACCTATTACTATCTATAGTGATAGTATGGCAGCCATGGCTTATACCAAGGAACCCAAATACCATGGAAAGACCAAGCACATTAGCATGAAATATAACTTTGTGCGAGATGCAATTGAAGAGGGTGAAGTTAGGATTGAGTACATTTCTACAGACCTGATGGTGGCAGATCCTCTCACTAAGCCATTGCCACCACTTGTATTTGCTCGACATGTTAGAGCAATGGGTCTTAGAAGAATGTAAATGTTGGATGTACTTCACCTCTTTGGTGTCACACATGTTATGTATTTCTTTGAAATAATACAGATTATTTTATGAAATACTCAGTTCAATTTTATGAATCACAACGAACAAATGAACATGTCAAACATAGGCAGAGGATGACTTTCTCACACAAGTCATTCGCCCTTGATCTTTGTGTAAGATTAAGGATGAGACTGGCTAAAGACTTAAATGAAACTTAAGTGAATGATACATTTAAGTGGGAGTCATGCTCCAACACATGACACTTTAGCTTTTATGGTCGCCTTGATTATGAGTAATCAAGATTCAATGCTTTGGTGCATTCAGTTTGTATGACCATTCATACATCCTAGCCTATGTTAGATGTAAGCTAAGGCTTACATGGAGAAATTTCATGGTTATTGACATGTCCTCCTTTTATATGTTAAGAGGAGTACACTTCATGGTGTTTTAAGAGGGAGAAATGACACACTCCTCAATTGGAATGGAGATCACTCCAAGTGGGAGTGACATGAGTAAAACACCTTAGAAGTGTATTATGGAACTTTAATGGATGTGTTTCCAAGTGTTCCATGACCATGAAATACGACCAGAGAAGAATTTAAGCAAGTTGTCTCTATTCTTGCTTAGTGTGAGATTCTTCGAATCAGACTCTTAGTGACTATGGCTTGCTATTAGGAAGTTGAGTTAATTATGATTACTTTGATTGGTTGTCGAAGGTCTTAGAGAAATGAGACTGGAGTATCCTCCTTTTGGGTAATCATGTTAACTCATTGACCTAAGTAGTTGAAGCTAAAAGGAAAGACATTAAGATGATACACGTTCACTAAATTCAATCTTGGGCCCACATATTACTGTGAGTAGTATGCTAGATTGAATGACAAGTGATTGAAATGAGTACTCAATGCTTAATACAATCATGGATTTCAAGGAGTTGAAATTCTAAGAAAGAGACTGATTGTGATTAAGAAGTGTATCATATGTCTGGGGTCTGAAAGGCATAACTTGATGTGTTCAAGCAAGCTTGATGTGTTTAAGCAACACACTTGAATTTGATGTGTTCAAAGAAAGTTTGAAGAAGTTCAAACTATGAGGAGAGGACAATCTTCTATTGAGAGTCTAACAACCTCAATAGAAGAGACTTGGTGTGTGTGTGCCTGAGGTCGCACCCACAACTCTATATATGTAGAAGTGTCTAGATTATTTCGGCTATAAGGATTAAGGAGTTTGTTTTGAGTGGGAGCTGGAAGTTTAAAAGCATCTTAGTGCGAGTGGGAGTTTGTTGGAATTCTTGGCGCACCAAGATCCTTTTAAGATAGGATTTGAGCTCATTGAGCTAACTCTAGCTTGAATAGCTATCTAAGGCAGCTAGAAGTAGCTCCCTTTAGCTCAAGTCAGCTCACTTAAGCTAGCTCACTTAAGCTATTAGCTCAAAGTAGTTAGACTTTAGCTCAAGTTAGCTTATGTCAGCTCACTTCAGCTATAAGTAGCTCAAAGTAGTCTGGACTTCAGCTCAAAGTAGCTAGACTTCAGCTTAGCTCAAGTCAGCTCACTTCAGCTCAAGTTAGCTTCAGCTCAAGTCAGCTCACTTCAGCTTCTGGTAGCTGAATGTAGCTGGACTTCAGCTCAAGTCAGCTCACTTCAGCTATAAGTAGCTCAAAGTAGCTGGACTTCAGCTCAAGTTAGCTCAAGTCAGCTCAAGTCAGCTCACTTCAGCTTCTGGTAGCTGAATGTAGCTGGACTTCAGTTCACTTCAGCTGAGAGCAGCTAACTCCAGCTCTAGGTCAGCTCTAGGAGCTGGACCTCAGTTCATGGTGCTTGGTTGGAGCTCAAAGGAGCTCAATGGTGCATAAGTAGTATAGTGAGCTAGCTTTGTGCCAGCTCACCTTGCTTTTAGCTCAAAACCACCAAGAGACACATCTTTTGTGTAAAGGTATGTCTCTTCATCAAAAGAGATGACTATTGGCTAAAAGAACAGAACATGTCCTTTCATCCAAAGGAAGTGTTCCTTGAGTGAATAGACATGTATATTCGAGACATGTATATTCGGCCATGAGGTGGTTGGGGTGGTTATTGCACCAAGAATGATGTCCTTTGACATCAAGAGACATGTATATTCGGCCATGAGGTGGTTGGGGTGGTTATTGCACCAAGAATGATGTCCTTTGACATCAAGAGACATGTATTCGGCCATGAGGTTCACCAAGGCCATGTATATTCGGCCATGGGTTGGTTATAGCACCAAGAGATGTCTCTTGACCAAAGGGACATGTCTCTTAGGCCAAAGGAAGTGTTCCTTGGCCAAAGAGACATGTATTTTCGCCACCATAGATGACCCTTGGCCAAAGGAAGTGTTCTTTGGCTTAAAGGACACCTTTCTTGGTGTAAAGGTGTGCCTTTTGGTCATCTATAAATAGCCTTTAGTGGCTGGCCATTTTAAGCACGAATTTGGCACTCCATTTGCTCCATTTTCTTGAGAGAAAATTATTCTCCTCCTATTTCCTTTAGAGGCCGAAATATTAAACACTTCTTAAGAGCATTGTGGGTGGATTTACATAGAGATTGTTCATCTCTATTCAAGCTTCAAGGTGCCCCTCTAAGATCAAGTTCTCCCTCAAGGTTTTGCCAAAGATAACCAACAAGAAAGGTGCACAACTTTTCTTGGTTTAGTAGCATGTTAGGTTTCATTTCTTATGTATGTTCTTAGTAGCATGCTAGGATTTATTTAACACAACATGTATGTGATCTTGATATGTTATATAACATGTTATGCATGCTTATGTTGAATTGAAATGAACGAATATGCATGTGGCATATACAAGAAGAAAGATAACATAAAAGTATGTTATCATAAGATCCTGAAAATCTTCACAAAGGTGTTCTTGACTACTTAAATAGTCAAAAGTACACTAAACACACTTAAGTAGTCTTAACCTTGTCTTATGTGATTTTCCTTGCTACAAGACTATGGTTTCTTAGTCTTAATCTCTTGGCCCACATTTGACCATCCTTATCTTCCTTTAGCAGCCCTCCTTATGTGGGATAACCTCACAAAACTTCCATTTGACTTAAGTCATAGACATACACATCTTAAGGCCTACATTAGAACACTTAGGCCCTTTATGCCTTTTTGTGTTTTCTTTGTCCTTAGTTCTCTTCCATAAGCAATTTGCTCCTCCAATAGCACTTTCATACCATTCATATCCTTCCCATAACTCTCCAAATCTCTTTTGTGAATGTTTTGCAATTGAGTACCCGAATTTCCAAAATCTTACAAAAAAATCCATAGGTTGCTTGACAAACAAGCAATCCTTAAGGCTTTTCTTGCGGACCAAGTTACCAACTTGGAACACTTTTAAGAAGGTGTTGATCATGCCTTTTACCCCCCATACTTCAAACACTATGATGAGAATTACACAATATAATGGTTTTTAGCCATTATGACGCACTCATAATTCTCCCATTTTGTGAGGTGGTAACACATTAGCTCAACCAAAGGTGGTTACAGGCATTTTCACATGTAAGGACCCCTTCTCGAAAGACTCACTCGGAGGGGTGCCACTGGTCATCTCATCAAAATTTGCCCAATAGGAGCCTCCATGCTGAGTCCTCAACGGAAAACTTACCATCGCGTGGACGGTATATGGCGAGGTGCAAGTCAAAGGAGTGAAAGACCTTATGCCACTGGAGTCCTTCTCTACATGAGAAGTCTCTGTCCCTTCAACACCAAAGTTACTCACCCAAAAGAAGGCATCACTCCCCCCTACCACACCATTGTCGACATTGGGGGGTGGATGGCACTACACTCTTAATGGAGAGGATCTTTCAAAGGTTGGACAAAGTGGAAAAATAGGTCTCAAGAAAGCCCGTCTGGTCGAGGTTATTGGAGACCTTCACCAGAGATGAATTCCCCTTCATCCTAGTGATAGTGGAGCAGACAATGCCCGGTGACTTCGGGTTACCTCACCTGGAGACTTATGATGGGCGAAGTGACCCTTAAGCTAACCTGACTATGTACAAGAGGAGCATGGTGCTACACGGAGCTGTTGATGCCACTTTTTGCAACTGTTTTAAAGTCACACTTTCGAGACCAGCAACAGTGTGGTACAACTATTTGGCACCCAAAGCAATCACAACGTTCCATGACTTGTCTATAGTGTTCACGCAATAGTTCATCAAGAGTAGACCAATGATGATGATGCCAGTGTAGATGTTCAACATAGCCCAAAAGAATAGGGAGACCATTCGGGACTATGTTGAATGGTTCAACAGAGAGGCACTTAGCGTTTCAAACTTTTGCCTTGAAATTAGGAGCCTCGCAATGATCCAAAGGATGAGGAGGGATTTGTGGCTCTTTTACAAGTTCTCCAAGGATCCCCAAAACACCCTCCATGAACTCTATTAGAGGGTAGAACAACACACGACAGCTGAGCACCTGAGAATGGTTAGACCAAAAGCTGATTGCCATTAGCTTGAAGGTCAAAGTCCCCAACCTCAGTATCGCATCAAAGGTTGAGGTATACCTTGGAAAGCAAAAGGGAAAAGGCCAATGACATTCACCCCCTGAACACTACAAAAACAAACATCCTGATGGCCTTCAAAAGGCAAGGAGTATCAATTTAACATTCGAAGCCTATGACCTTGGACAACAAAAGGAACATGAAGAAATACTGCCAATTTCATTGGGATCATGGGCACAATACCAAGGATTACTTCCAACTAAAGCTGTACATCGAGTCCTTAATTAAACAAGGGCAGCTTTGGCACTACTTGCAAATGCCATCATCCAAGTCCCAGGAAAAAAAAGATGTTGAGAAAAAAGAAGAAGATGAGGAGTATGATTCTGATGCACACTAAACTAACTGAAGTCCCAAGAAACACCCTCCACCCTTAGCAGGGGTATTCCAGACCATAACCACCGGATTACCCTCAGCTAAATGAAAGAGGAAGGTGAGGAGGATATCATAATGGAGTTCGACAACTCGATGAAAAAACTCATCCAAAGTTATGGGTTGGTTGTAAATTTCTCACATGATGATCCTTTCTAATCATGGCTAGGGTCAGAGATTAGGATGTAAAGAGAGTGCTCATTGATGATGGCTCGAACACTGACATTTTGTTTTCCCACCTATTGCCAAGCTTAGGTATTTCCAATGGTGAGCTCAAACCTATGACCTCACCCGCATTCGAGGTTGGTCCTTCGTAACTCCCAGTATTAGGATGGATTGACCTACCATTAATGCTGAAGGTATTTGTCAATGTAAGGCAAAGTTTTGCTAAAGTCCAGATGCAAACTTTGAGGAAACAGGGAACACTCCCCAAATATAGCATAAAAAGGGGAGAGGGTTGTTGGGAATAGAGGCCGGAAAATAGAGGACGCTCTCCTCCCTCCGCATGAATACTCTCCCTTCAGCCCTCAGAAAGACACGCCAGGCAAGAGCTTTTGGTGCTTATTACTATGTCCCCTTCTCTCTAAAAGCACTGACTTGGCGGAGGTTCCCCCCCAGAAAACCACCCCGGGGGCCTCCTAACCCCTGTTTTCTGAGTGTTTCAGCCAGGTCTCCCTGAAGAATCTCCCCTCTGGGCTCTCTCCCATACCGGAGGTCCTTCCCGTCATCACCCTGTCACGGGACCAAGAAGCTGCCGGCCATCACTTAAGGTGATCCACCCAGGACACCAGTCTTCCTTCTGGACTAGCCTGCACCTCCAGGACCCCTTGCTGCCCTCACCACTGCACACAGTGGAGATGCTGGCTCCGCCCAATCGGACCCGCATCAGATGGCGCCGTCTGTGGGAAACACACCCAGGTTGCCGAAGTTGAAGCTCGGCGTTCTAAGGAGAAGGGACTCCCGAGGTCCCCGTCCGTGCCAGAGATTCAACGGGCAACCGAATAATGGCAGCAGGGACTTCCCTGACCGAGGGCGAGCGCCCTCTGACTATTACCATAGGCTAGTCTGCGTGAATTCCCACGCCCTGTCATGGCCGAAATGACGCGGCAGTTAAGCCGAAGATGGCCGTAGCAAAATTCGGGCCGAAGGCCCCCTCATCAGTACCTCGTTGGGATGAGAGTCCCATATCAATTCACAGGAATTTGGGAAACGGAGATCAACGACATGAGTCCTCGGCGGGAAGCGTGCTCCCCGGAGTATGACCTACGGAAAAGCAGGGTCGGGATGACCCAGACCTCCCCGCCGAAAGAGTTCTGCACCAGAGGAAAAAAATCACCATCTCCTCGGCAACGAAGTCAAAACCCATTGCCCCGAAAGGTCATCTATGACTTGACTGGCGGGCAGAAGGCGCCGACTCTACTTCCCTAGACACGCTATCGCTGTCCGAAGTGACACGCCTCTGAGTGACATCATGAAAAAAGAGTAGAGCATTCAGAAAACACTATCAAAATGGTGCATCGAACTCAGAAAGTACTACATCACGTATGAGCCTAGAAGGGCAGTGAACGCCCAGGTACTGGCAGACTACATCACCGAAATCCCAGAAGTAGGGAAGGCTGAAACCAATAAGGAAGACAGAGTGAGGGTAGATCTAGAATGGAAACTCCTTGCCAGTGGAACCCCTAGCGCAGAACGTCAGGGTGCTGAGATGCTTCCTCAGGTGCCGGAAGGCAAAGAGGCCACCAAAATGATCAAATTTGATTACCAAAAGTGCTGGGCCATCCGAGCATGACAATGCTAGGTATAATAACCTCGCACGAAAGATGGAAAGATCCTACAAAGAGGAATCTCGCAACCAAAGAAGTCCCGAAAATCCTCATGAAGCAGCAGAAAGTGCGAAGACATTCCGGACGATATTTCCTGATTAAGGAAAAACTACACAGGCAAAGGTACGCAATACCATTATTAAGATATATCGGTAAAAAGGGCGCAGGACAATTCGTCCAGAAGGTGTGAAAGTGGCCAGAAACACGCCAGCGCCCAAAGACTGCCTTCGGAGCGGATAACCTCGGAAAGATTACACCGAGCCACTCCAAACAACACCCGAAGATGTGAAGTTCTGCGTGTTAGCAGAGGACTACTTCACTGAGTGGGATGAGGCAGGACCCCTAGCGACCATGCCGATAAAAGATACAAAAGCTCGTCTGGAAGAACATAATATGCTGATTTGGCATACCGACGGTGATACTGGCCAGTAATGATTTCCAGTCTATGGACAAAGGATTTCAAGAAATCATCACCGACTTTGGAATAAAAAGGCACTGTAGCCCACTAGCTCAGCCTCCAAGCAACAGACAAGTAGAGTTGCCAAAAGAGCTATAAAAGAGGGACTATAAGGGATGCAAAGGGAAAGTGGCCAGGAGAACTTCCTATTGTACTAAGGAGTTGTCACTTATCTCCAGTACAGAAGCCACTATCCATTTGAAGTAGTTCGGCCATCATACAGATGTTTGACGAAGGAGGAAATGACCTCGGGTTGAGAACTAACCTCGACCTAGTTGTCAAAAACTGAGAAATGGCCGAGCTCGAAAGAAGGCCTTTTCGGCAAAAGGTGGCCATAAGTGCAAACTTGCATGATAGGCCAAAAGGAATAAGGAAAAGGAGACCTCACCTCCGAAAGGCCGAATTAGAACCCTAAAAACCGTCCTGTGGGGTACTTCGGCCAAACAGGAAAGGGCCTTATTTGGTCCTAAATGAGGTCCGAATGGGAGCATACAAGCTTGGCAACACCGAAGGGAGAAAAACTGAAAAAGTACAAGGCACTCGGGCGCCTTAAAGAAATTCTGTACTTAGAATTTTTAGACAAGAAATGGTGCAAGCCAGAAATTTGTCTAAGTGCAGAAAGTTTTCCCCTATATGAGAATGTTCGCCGAACAAAGCTGAAGCATGGACTCCCGAAAGTCTCCTGTTCCTTCCGAAGTTAGTTGGGTTATATGCCCAAAAGAGGTCAAGTCTACCGAACACGGCCGGCAAGGGCAGGCTAAAATTTCCCTAAAGGAACTTCGCTAGCTACGAAAGTTCGCCCGAAGGATGGCCGACGAAACAAGCAAAGAAGTACCAAAGTCCCTTGACCGAAAGTGGTCGGGACAACTGGGAAACAAAAATTGCTCAAAAAGACTTAGCCAAAATTATGAAGGAAAATTCATTGAAGAAGGTCTTGGTACAAGGAGAAGATTACAAGAAGAAAAGTACAAAGAAAAAGAAGAAGGCAAAGGTCCTAGAATATCTAAGAGACCCCGGCGTCATGGGAAGCTTCGGCTCCTGAGCCTTTCACCATCGCCTTTGGTGCAGGAGGAGGAAACGGCAGGTTAAGGAACTCGACTCTTGACCACATCCACCGAGGCCCCTCGGGAATATCCATGGCAGCCAGGAAGGAAGGATCAAGGTTCGGATACTTCTTCAGAAACTGATGACGAGCTAGGCAGAAGCCGTCCTGAAAAGCAACCTTGGTCACCTGGACGGCTTTGTCTCTTTCAACGTCTAACTCGTCCGCCTCATTCTGAAGATCTGAAACCTCCTTTCGAAGGTTGGAAATCTCCTTCTTCAGCTCCTCGGTTTTCTTCTTCTTCTTCAGCGAGTCGACCTTGGCTTGGAGTTCAGCATTGTCAACCTTTGCCTTCGCCAGGAGGGCAGACTCCCCTTCTTTTTCCTTTTGAAGGGTCTCATTGGCCGAAGTCAGGTTGACTAATTTATCGCCAAGGTCGGACATCTTCTTGGAAAAATCCTTCAAGAGCTCCTCTTGGCCCTTCAAGAATTCCTCCCGAAGATTGGCAATCTTCTCCCTGCATATTTGGCTCAACTTGGTGTTTGTCAGCACCGAGTTGGCACAAAAGACTTTGGCCTTCTCCAATTTATCTTCGGCCCAGGCTCGAACCGAAGACTGCTTTGCTGCCCAAGCTTGGAGGTATCCACTATACCCCAAAAGCTGCAAGAAAGAAAGGTACTTAGTGAAATTTGCGCAAGAAAATCCAAAACACTTAGACAAAAAAGTGGGGAGGAAAAGTGAAGAGCTTGAAGAATTACTTGAGCAGCATGCTCAGAAACTTTTGCCGTAAGGGCATCCTCGGAGGCACACTCCTCGGCGACTGCCTTGAAGGATGCCTGAGTAAGCACACCCCTCGCCATTTGGGGAGCCATCTCCCGGTAATCCTCGGAGAACAGATTCATGTCCTCCGTGAAAGACCAGAACGGTTCCCTTGGAACCTTGTCTTTCGGGACGTGGGAATCCCAAAGAGCCCGCCTTCAGGCGTGCTCAATCTTCCAGGCCAGGGGCACCAAGTCCTCTGCAAAAAAGAAACAAGCATATGTCTCATAAGGCAAAAAGTCCCTTGATTATGAAAGACCGCAAGATCTCAAGCAAAAAGCGGATAAGAGGCAAACCTGGCGCGACTTCGGCACAGTCGTCATCAGAGTCCCGAGCCTCCTCCACGTTGGTAGGAACATATTTGCCTTTTCCCTTTTGGCATTTCTCCAACTCTTCGGCAGAAGGGCTCTCTACCAAAGAGCCCACAAGATCTGCCGACGTGGCGAAACTCAAAGGAGCAGGAAGGGCAATCACCCCGGCAGGGACCTCGACGGCAATTTCAAGCTCGGCGAAAGTTGCAACCTTGGTGGAAGTTACAATGACATCGCCTGTCACACCTCACACAAGCCCTGGCCTGTAAGTCCCAAACCTGACTCACAAGCCCAAACTAAAAACTGGGTAACTAGCTCTCGGCCTAACCCAAAGGAACTAACTTTAAGTCTTATTTTCTTAAGGTAATGGGCCTGGGAGGTGGCCCAGGTGGCTTTCAAACCAAACTAGTAATTACTTGCAGCGTAAGTAAGGCCCAAACCACTTTCTTGCATAACAAGCAAGGCAACAAATAATGCAACTTCCAGTGCATACTTGGTGTGCAATCAAGTGTGCTACCTACATGGCAACCAAGAAGCCCACAATGTTGGTTTAAGTTTGGAAAACCACAAGGAGTAATGCATGTAGCTCTCGGCCATCAAACATACATACAAAGGTGCACCATAAAACTTGCAAGGTCATGCCATTAACAACACTCAAAAGTGCCAAGCCTTGGCCCATAATGCTTATAACACATATCCATACATATAATCATTCATACTCCCATACATAACTTGGCATACAAGGTTCTCAAAATAACATCACCATCTAGGTATCCAAGACTACAATATACACAACCAAAAGTGTAGTCTACCTAGCAAATAACATGGCTAATAATGCCAAGCACCCATAAGTTGTTCATGCCAAGTTATATACAGACCGAGACCAAACTCCTAATGCTCAAACATCACCTTAAGGATCCCATACAAAAGCACACACTGCAACACCAAGCCCACGGCCATGTTCATGGTCATAAAGGTGAAAAGCAAAACCAGAGCTAAAGTCCAGATATCCATGCTCCCCTAGACAGTTCCCACTCTACAGCCTGCAAGCTTAAACCATAAGTCTCGGCCAACTCACAATAAGACTTGCAAATAATTCTAAAGTGTCAAGCCAAGCACACATTGGCACATACCTTAGTAACAAAGCAAATAACACTAAGTGCACACACAAGGCAGCTTAGCACTACTCAGGCTGAATATCCTTGCCTGAAAAAAAATGGAGAATGGGCAGTGAGTTTAACTCAGTAGGATTCACTTCATTATACCCAACTCTTAAAGAGTTTATTTAGTTAAGCCGAGTGAACACTCAAGGCTTAACCTCCAATTAATTAGCTCAACCTGCAAAACAAACACAAAGACAAGAAAAGCAAGTATAACCATATACAAATAACCATAATGGGGTTAGCATGCACAAGAAATCACCAAAGCACACAAGTACTCACACACACACTTCACATTGTTGCTCTCGGCCATATAAGCCATACATGTACCCATGTGCAATCCTTGCACATAATCTTACCAATAACATTCCATATGGAGCTCCCAAAATGCCAAGCAAATAGGCCACATTCACTTGCATTTTTAGTACATGTACCATAGTCAATTAGCTAATCAACATTGCAACCAAATATAACCAATAAGCCCATCAAGTAACTAAGATCACATGGCAAATTTTAACCATCACTTAGCCACCTTAACACTTGAACCATGGCATATATTACCAAGCGAACTCAAGTGTAGTGAACCCTACCTCAAGCTCTCGGTCTCCAATAAAACTTCAAGTGTCCAAGTGCCTTTCAACCTCAATGCCTACCATAATAAGGCATAATCATTAACAACATAACCCATGGATCAAATACCATGATTTCAATGAAAGACACTATCACCCAACACTTTGAAGCTCTCGGCCATATAAGCCAAAATACTTAAACATAAGCTGCCCATTAATCTCACATACCATGAGCCATTATAATCTCCAATAAACAACAACCATGGCATTAATGCCAAGTAACCAAGTGAAATATACCATTTCACTCCAATTCAAGCTTTCGGCCAAAGCACACATTTTTATCTCATGGTACTACTCAACATTCCATTACACCAAATGAGTAGTCAAACAACTAATAAGCTTACTCATGGCACAATTACCATGTAACTAAGCAAAATACATGTAAACACCATTTCCACCCTTTCGGCCATAGTGCCCATTTCACATATACATGTTCTTCATTCAATCCAATGCCACACACATCTACCAATGCATCATTAAGCATGGTTCATGGCGTTAATGCCATGTAAACAAAGGTTGAACATGGGTTACCTCAAAATACACTTTCGGCCAAAGCACTAACTTGCGCAATCTTGGTGTTCTTCGCCCAAACAACCTATCACAAGGTGAAATGATCATCAACAAGCATCACACATGGATTAATTTCCATGAATTCCAAGAAGAACACCAAGAACACATGTTCATCATATTCGGCCATAACTAGGTTTTCCACCAAATAATTCAATTGCTTTAATTAATCCAAGCTTAGCAACGTATGAGCATTCAAAATCCTTGTTCATGGAAGAAATACCATGGATTCAAGGAAATACCAAGGTTACCTCAAGAACCCTAGCTCAAATGGCTCGGCCCTTCACCATTTCTTCATAAACAAAGCTTGATTCCAAGTGAGTCTTATGCCGAAACAAGCCTTCCTAAGCTTGAATTCTTCAAATGGCTTCAAGATTCTTGAATTCAAGACAAGATTGTGAAGGAGCTCTCTCAAGAATGCTCTCGGCCAAGCAAGAGCAAGGAAGCCCGAAATGAAGCAAATGGACTTAGGCTAGTTTCGGCCGAAAGTCATTGGCTTTAGTTAGCCAAAATGCCAACTTTCACTTCCATTTCTTTGCATGGCGCAATATAGCCCTTAAGTCCACTTATGCACAAGGCCGCCACTCAAACTTGTGTCTAAATGGGCACTTTAAGTCCACACATGGCTCAAAGTGCCAAGCAAATAAACAACACAAGTACCAAGGTGTCATAAGCACCCATGCATGACCGGCCATGTAACTAACATAAAGACTAGTTAGTTTAACTAGTAACTAGTGAATAGTACACTAGTGGTAGACAAGATTTGACTAGTAATCATTGTTGTCTCCCACAATTGGTCTAGTCTTGCTACTAGTCCACATAACTTTTGCATGGCCGAAACTTCCAATTCCAAGTTTGTAGTTTTACTTGTACCACTTAATCAAGTGCACAGTTTGGTCCCCTTTCTCAGTTTTCTGTCAGTTTTTCCATAGTTTCTTTTCCATGTGCAACTAAGTCCTGATAGTTTCCAGTTTTGCACATAAGTCATTGTGCCAGTCTCCATGGCTCTTCTTTCTTCCCTTTCTGTTTTCTCTCATTTTCCTTGGTTCTCCTTGGCCTAAGCCAAGCACATAGGAGGTGCCTAACAATTTCCTCCCTCCTTAAGGAATTTGGTCCTCCAAATTCTTCACCAAATTAAGGTACAGTTGAGGATACTTGAAGGCAATTTCCTGTTCCACTTCCCAGGTTGCCTCTTCGGAAGTATGATTGCTCCACTGCACCTTAATCATAGAAATCCACCTACTCCTCAACTTCCTGGTATCTCTGGCCAAGAACTGGATTGGCACTTCTTCATAAGTAAGATTAGGTGCCACAATCACAGTTGCAGGTGTTTCTATTTGCTTGTAACTTGGAACATACCTTTTGAGCAAGCTCACATGAAATACATTATGTACATTTCCAAGTTTTGGAGGCAAGTCCAGCTGATAAGCCACATTCCCCACTCTGGCTAGTATTTGGTATGGTCCCACATACCTTGGTGCCAGTTTCCCTTTCTTTCCAAACCTGATTACTCCCTTCATTGGAGAAACTTTGAGCTACACCCAATCTCCTACCTGGAACTCCAGGTCCCTTCTCCTTTTCAGGTTTGCATAGGCTTGCTGCCTATCATTTGCAGTTTTGATCCTAGCCTGGATCAACTTAATTTTCTCAGTGGTTTCCTTAATAATGTCTGGCCCCAATTCCAACTTATCTTCTGGCTGATGCCAGCAATGAGGAGTAACACATCTCTTGCCATATAAGGCCTCATAAGGAGCCATTCCTATCACTGAATGATAGCCATTATTATAAGAAAACTCTACCAGTGGGAGATGTACATCCCACTCACCCTGGAAGCCAATTACACAACACCTCAACATATCCTCCAGAGTTTGTATAGTTCTCTCTGTTTGTTCGTCGGTCTGAGGATGGTAAGCGGAACTAAACTTAAGTTTAGTACCCAGTGCCAGGTGCAGGGATTTCCAGAACCTAGAGACAAATCTAGGATCCCTATCTAACACTATATCATCTGGTATCCCATGTAATCTCACTACTTCCCTTATATAGAGGTGTGCCAGCTTATCCAAAGAATCAGTAAGATTCATAGGAAGAAAATGGGCTGCCTTGGTCAGTCTATCAACAATGACCCAAATGGCATTATGTTTTCTTCTGGTTAGTGGCATACCCACTACAAAATCCATAGAGATGGATCCCCATTTTCTCTCAGGTATGGGTAAGCTCTGCAGCTTTCCCCCTGGCTTTTGATGCTCCACTTTCACTTGTTGGCAGGTTTCACAACTTGCAACAAGGGTATTTATATCCTTCCTCAAATATGGCCACCAAAAATGTACTCTGAGTGCATGATACATTTTTGTGGCTCCTGGGTGCATACCCAGCTTACTAGAATGAGCCTCCTCCAGTATTTGAACTCTTAGGTTGTCCTTTTCAGGCACATACAACCTATTGTGGGAATATAACATTCCCTGCTTGAAGGAAAAACCCTGGAATAGTTCTCCCTTACTTTTGCCAGAAATCAACTCTAGCTCTTCATCACCAGCTTGAGCTTCCTTAATAAGCTCTTTCCATTCTCGTATAATAGTGAGTACTTTTAGCTGCTCACTTTCTTCAGCTAACCATTGGTTTGCTAGCTGAGTAACACTCAGGTTTTCGGCCTTATGCTCAGTCTTACCTCGTTTGAGTATCCCAGTATAGTTTCTACTTAAGGCATCTGCCACCACATTGGCCTTCCCAGCTGTGTATTCAATTACACAGTCAAAATCTTTTATGTATTCCAGCCACCTTCTTTGTCTCATATTCAAGTCCTTCTGAGTGAATAAATACCTGAGACTTTTGTGGTCTGTATACACTTGGAATTTATTACCAAGCAAATAGTGTCTCCACTGCTTCAGAGCAAAGACTACTGCTGCTAGTTCCAGGTCATGCACTGGATATTTCTTTTCATGTGGTCTCAACTGTCTGGACCCAAAAGCAATGGCTTGCTTTTCTTGCATCAAAACACAACCTAGTCCTACATGAGAGGCATCTGTAAATACCTCATATTCCTTTTCAGGGTCAGGCAGGACTAGTACAGGAGCTGTAGTCAGCCTCCTCTTTAGCTCTTGAAAGCTTTCCTCACATTGGGGTTCCCAGACAAACTTCTGGTTCTTTCTAGTTAACTGAGTCATAGGAGCTGCTAAAACAGAAAACTTTGGCACAAATCTTCTGTAGTAGCCAGCTAACCCCAGGAAGCTTCTGACTTCCCTTACACACTGGGGCTGCTTCCAATCAAGGATTGATCTTACCTTTTCAGGATCTACAGCCAATCCTTGATCATTTATTATATGACCCAGAAATCCAATCTCCTTTGTCCAAAATTTACACTTACTCAGCTTTCCATACAGCTGATGTTCTTGGAGCAATCCAAGCACTACTTTAAGGTGTACTTTATGAGTTTCCTCATCTTTGGAATATACCAAGATATCATCAATGAACACCACCACAAAGTGGTCCAGGTGTGCCCTGAACACCCTCTGCATCAAGTCCATAAAGAATGCAGGTGCATTAGTGAGCCCAAATGGCATCACTGTATATTCAAAATGACCATACCTAGTCCTGAAAGCAGTCTTAGGTATGTCCTCCTCCTTTACCCTTAGCTGGAAATATCCAGACCTTAGATCAATTTTGGAGAACACTCTTGCTCCTTTTAATTGATCAAATAAATCCTCTATCCTTGGGAGAGGATACTTATTCTTTATGGTCAATGCATTCAGCTTTCTGTAATCTATACAGAGCCTAAGGGTTCCATCCTTCTTTTTCACAAATAACACAGGTGCTCCCCAAGGAGACACACTGGGTCTAATGAACCCTTTTTCCAGTAGTTCATCCAACTGCTTCCTGAGTTCTACCATCTCAGGCACTGCCATTCTGTATGGAGCAGTAGATACTGGTGCTGCTCCTGGCACCAGCTTAATTTCAAATTCCACCTCCCTTAAGGGTGGCAAACCAGGCAAGTCTGTAGGAAAGACCCCTGGGAAATCTTGAACTATGGGTATTTTCCTAAGTTCATCAGATATTTCCTGGTCATTCAGTACCAGGCAATCCTGCTCACCTTCTGGAGTTGTTATCTCCAGCACTTTTATGTGGCAGTCCATAGCCAACTCTAAGGGCTTACTCAAATCATATACTGTCCCACCAGGCAATAATAATTGTCTGGCCTGACAATCAATAATGACTCGGTTCTCTTCTAACCAATTCATACCCAATATCACATCATAGCCATGTGTCTCCAATACTATGAGGTTTGTCCTCAGTTTCAGCTTGCCTATCTGTATCTCACAGTTTTCTACCAGGTAATAGGCAAACAAAATTTCATTGCCAGCTGTTCTTACCAAGTACATGTTGTCCATATACTTTACCTCTAAATTCATGGCTGTCACCAAGCTGGTAGCTATTATAGATAATGAAGCCCCAGTATCAAATAAAACAGATACTAATTGACCATTGAGATAAAGTTTACCTTTCAAAGCCTTCCTTCTAGTCCTTTGCTGACTAGTCTCCCTTTTAGCTTCCTCGGTCTCAGGTGGTTCCTGTCCTCTCCTGGCAGCTTCCAGCTTAAACACCCTCCCTGGAAATGTACCAGGCCTTCTTTGCTCCTAAGGAGCTCTGGTTGCTGGCCTCCCACCTTGGGCTGGCCCCTGAGTCCTTAGTTGGGGCATAGGGAACTGTCCCCTAGGTCCTCTGGGATTAAAAGTTCCCAGCAATTTCTTACTGCCTTCACCCCTTTTTGGGCAATCCCTCACCCAGTGGTCTGGGGCACCACATCCATGACACCCTGTGGAAGCCTTAAAGCATGGCTTATTGCCATGAAACTTCCCATAAGTGTTACACTGAGGACCATATGGTTGTGACTGTGGTCCTCTATCCATTCTGTTCTCCTTTCTGCTTCCTCCTGCTTCCCTCTCCTCTCTCGGCCTTTTTGACATCTGGCCCTTCTTTGTTCCACTACTACTACCTGGCCCACTCCTCAATTGCTCCTAAGACTCCTGCTCCAGAGCCAGTGCACTCTGCACCACTGTATAATAGTCTCTGGCTCCAATGGCTCTGAGAATTTGTCTCAGCTCAGGTCTTAGACCCCTGATGAACCTTTTGGTCCTTAGCTCTTCCTGTCCGTCATACTGAGGGGCATACCTGATCAAGCTGTTGAACCTCTGCTCATACTCCAGCATACTGAGGTTCCCCTGGTCCAGTTGATCAAATTCAACCTGTTTCTGATCTCTCTGTGCTTCACTCACATACTGCTGCCGAAACACTCTGAGAGAATCAGGCCACCTCATGGACCTCCTCCTATCTGGATGCCTCCTTAGGTTCCTCTCCTGGTAACTCTTCTGTACTGCTCTCCACCAGAGTTTTGCATTCCCCTCTAGCCTAAAAGTGGCTAGCAATACTCTCTGGGTGGAAGTAACCTCCATTCTCTCCAATATCATTTCTAACTGGTATAACCAGAACTCGGCCTCCTCTGAGTCACAACCCCCTCTGAAAACTGGAGGTTTCAGTGCCAGAAACCCCTCCAATTGGCCGTCCTTTAGTCCTCCACTGCTATGCTTTCTCTTCCTCTCTTCTTTGCTACTAGATTTACCTCTGGATGACCTGCTTGACCTGCTCCTGAGTGTGGTCTCCTCAACAGAGGGTTCAGTCCCTCTGGAGTATATATATGCATCCCTTTCCTCAATATCTGGGCTGTCACCCTCCTCTTCCTCCTCAATTCTAGGCTCCTGCCTCACCTCTGACCTCATCCTCCTGGCTCTTGGATGTCTCCTCTCCTCATCCGCCTCTTCTTCCTCTTGATTACCTCCAGCTCGGCTGGACTGATCATAACTCTCTGGCTCTTTGCCAGGCCTCCTTCTCCTTCTCCCACTCCCTTCTGCCTCCACTGGCTCCACTTCTCCCTGATTCTGGGCTTGGCCTCTAGCCAAGGATTGCATTCCCAGCACTAGTTGAGCCACTGTGGCATGTAATGACTCCATCATCACTTCCATCCTTTCTTGTCTATCTCTACTTGGCCCAGGTATTTGGTACCTAGCAGTGGGGTCTTCAGCCCCATTATGACCCATTTCTCCTACCTGGGTCTCAAGCACATTTTCCGCCAATCCCTCTACATGATGGGCTGCAGTTTCTTCTTCCTGTCTCAGGGAACCCTTGTCCCTGCCTCTAGTTCTCATCCTGCACTTTCAATTGCAGTTATTCAAAAATATCCAAAATAACACAAGTCTTATTTGAGTTAGCCCTAAAGGGAACACTGTCTAGGCTTAGCTCTGATTGTACTAAACAAGCAAGCTCTGATACCAAACAAAGCCTGTCACACCTCACACAGGCCCTGGCCTGTAAGTCCCCAACCTTACTCACAAGCCCAAACTAAAAACTGGGTAACTAGCCCTCGGCCATACCACATGGACTATCTTTAAGTCTTATTTTCTTAAGGTAATGGGCCTGGGAGGTGGCCCAGGTGGCTTTCAAACCAAACTAGTAATTACTTGCAGCGTAAGTAAGGCCCAAACCACTTTCTTGCATGACAAGCAAGGCAACAAATAATGCAACTTCCAGTGCATACTTGGTGTGCAATCAAGTGTGCTACCTATATGGCAACCAAGAAGCCCACAATGTTGGTTTAAGTTTGGAAAACCACAAGGAACAATGCATGTAGCTCTCGGCCATCAAACATACATACAATGGTGCACCATACAACTTGCAAGATCATGCCATCCATATCATATAAAAGTGCCAAACCTTGGCCCATAACACTCATAACACATATCCATACACATAACCATCCATACTCTCATACATAACTTGGCATACAAGGTTCTCAAAATAACACCATCTAGGTATCCGAGACTACAAATATACACAACCAAAAGTGTAGTCTACCTAGCAAATAACATGGCTAATAATGCCAAGCACCCATAAGTTGTTCATGCCAAGTTATATACAGACCGAGACCAAACTCCTAATGCTCAAACATCACCTTAAGGATCCCATACAAAAGCACACACTGCAACACCAAGCCCGTGGCCATGTTCATGGTCATAAAGGTGAAAAGCAAAACCAGAGCTAAAGTCCAGGTATCCATGCTCCCCTAGACAGTTCCCACTCTACAGCCTGCAAGCTTAAACCATAAGTCTCGGCCAACTCACAATAAGACTTGCAAATAATTCTAAAGTGTCAAGCCAAGCACACATTGGCACATACCTTAGCAACAAAGCAAATAAACACTAAGTGCACACACAAGGCAGCTTAGCACTACTCAGGCTGAATATCCTTGCCTGAAAAAAATGGAGAATGGGAAGTGAGTTTAACTCAGTAGGATTCACTTCATTATACCCAACTCTTAAAGAGTTTATTTAGTTAAGCCGAGTGAACACTCAAGGCTTAACCTCCAATTAGTTAGCTCAACCTGCAAAACAAACATAAAGACAAGAAAAGCAGGTGTATACAATAACAATAATGGGGGTTAGCATGCACAAGAAATCACCAAGGCACACAAGTACTCACACACACTTCACATTGTTGCTCTCGGCCATATAAGCCATACATGTACCCGTGTGCAATCCTTGCACTTAATCTTACCAATAACAGTCCATATGGAGCTCCCAAAATGCCAAGCAAATAGGCCACATTCACTTGCATTTTTAGTACATGTACCATAGTCAATTAGCTAATCAACATTCCAACCAAATATAACCAATAAGCCCATCAAGTAACTAAGATCACATGGCAAATTTTAACCATCACTTAGCCACCTTAACACTTGAACCATGGCATATATTACCAAGCGAACTCAAGTGTAGTGAACCCTACCTCAAGCTCTCGGTCTCCAATAAAACTTCAAGTGTCCAAGTGCCTTTCAACCTCAATGCCTACCATAATAAGGCATAATCATTAACAACATAACCCATGGATCAAATACCATGATTTCAATGAAAGACACTATCACCCAACACTTTGAAGCTCTCAGCCGTATAAGCCAAAATACTTAAACATAAGCTGCCCATTAATCTGACATACCATGAGCCATTATAATCTCCAATAAACAACAACCATGGCATTAATGCCAAGTAACCAAGTGAAATATACCATTTCACTCCATTTCAAGCTTTCGGCCAAAGCACACATTTTTATCTCATGGTACTACTCAACATTCCATTACACCAAATGAGTAGTCAAACAACTAATAAGCTTACTCATGGCACAATTACCATGTAACTAAGCAAAATACATGTAAACACCATTTCCACCCTTTCGGCCATAGTGCCCATTTCACATATACATGTTCTTCATTCAATCCAATGCCACACACATCTACCAATGCATCATTAAGCATGGTTCATGGCGTTAATGCCATGTAAACAAAGGTTGAACATGGGTTACCTCAAAATATACTTTCGGCCAAAGCACTAACTTGCGCAATCTTGGTGTTCTTCGCCCAAACAACCTATCACAAGGTTAAATGATCATCAACAAGCATCACACATGGATTAATTTCCATGAATTCCAAGAAGAACACCAAGAACACATGTTCATCATATTCGGCCATAACTAGGTTTTCCACCAAATAATTCAATTGCTTTAATCTCCAAGCTTAGCAACGTATGAGCATTCAAAATCCTTGTTCATGGAAAGAAATACCATGGATTCAAGGAAATACCAAGGTTACCTCAAGAACCCTAGCTCAAATGGTTCGGCCCTTCACCATTTCTTCATAAACAAAGCTTGATTCCAAGTGAGCTTATGCCGAGACAAGCCTTCCTAGCTTGAATTCTTCAAATGGCTTCAAGGTTCTTGAAATCAAGACAAGATTGTGAAGGAGCTCTCTCAAGAATGCTCTCGGTTTAGCAAAGGCAAGGAAGCCCGAAATGAAGCAAATGGACTTAGGCTAGTTTCGGCCGAAAGTCATTGGCTTTAGTTAGCCAAAATGCCAATTTCACTTCCATTTCTTTGCATGGCGCAATATAGCCCTTAAGTCCACTTATGCACAAGGCCGCCACTCAAACTTGTGTCTAAATGGGCACTTAAGTCCACACATGGCTCAAAGTGCCAAGCAAATAAACAACACAAGTACCAAGGCGTCATAAGCACCCATGCATGACCGGCCATGTAACTAACATAAAGACTAGTTAGTTTAACTAGTAACTAGTGAATAGTACACTAGTGGTAGACAAGATTTTGACTAGTAATCATTGTTGTCTCCCACAAATGGTCTAGTCTTGCACTAGCCATTATAGAAATTTGCATGGCCAACAATGCCATCTTTAAACTTGTGGTTTCACTTATACCACTTAACTTAGTGCACAGTTTGGTCCCCTTTCTCAGTTTTCTGTCAGCTTTCCCATAGTACGTTTTCCATGTGCAACTAAGTCCTGATAGTTTCCAGTTTTGCACATAAGTCATTGTGCCAGTCTCCATGGCTCTTCTTTCTTCCCTTTCTGTTTTCTCTCATTTTCCTTGGTTCTCCTTGGCCTAAGCCAAGCACATAGGAGGTGCCTAAACATCAGTGTGAGTCCATAGGCACTTATGCTGAAAAACTTTGAAAGAAACTTACTTTCAAAAAAGGCTTCGTAAGTGAGCTCGTTTCGAAGGAGCTTCACTAGCCAAGAGTCCTTCCCCTCGGTAGCAGGAGCTGGCATGCCGAGATCCGTCTTGTGCTTTGTAACCACCCCCAACTCCCAAAGGACATCCTCGGTCATGAGTTTCCACATGATCGGGAAAGGGTAGAGAGAGCGTGGAGGGACCTCGGCATCCCAGTCGGCGACAGCACAGACTCGTCTGTCAAAGTCCCCAAACCTCACCACCAACTCGGGAGTTAGCAGCTTCTTGGGATCCATGACATCCGTCTCCAGCTTTCCCCGAGCCCACTTAGTCGGGACATGCGACCAGGCCTCTGCCACCTTCAGGAAGAAGAACTTCCTTTGCCACCCTCGCCAGCTATCCTTGGTAGCGAAGGTGAACATAAATTTCTTGCTCCCAGATCCCCGAGGTAGCATGAAATAAAAGCCACCCTTCAGAACTGGATAGAGCTTGTAATACTGCATGAATAGGATGAAATGGGGTTCTACCCCGAAGATCCCACACATGCAGAGAAAGGCGTTAAAATAGCAGTATGAGTTGGGAGGAAGCTGATTCACACCTATGCCATGAAATTGGCAAAAGTCACAAATCATCTTCGCAGGGGGAAACCAAAGTCCGACCTTCAGTTGGGCTCGGAAAACGGTAACCTCATCACCCCGGTTCATAAAGCTAAATTGACCAAGGTGGGGTAACCTCGTAGTGGCGTACGAGGGAAGGAAAAATTTGGCTTTCCACTTCTTCTAGTTTTTTTAGGAGTGGAGCAACAAGGATGAGACATAAGAGGTTGCCAAAAAACTCTCGGGGGAATGGGCATGGTTAACCAAAGAGAGGACTTCGGGAAGCTAAAAGAAAAGCAGAAACTGAAGGAACTCTATAAGTCAGAACCCACCAAAAGTCTTGCCGAAGTCTGGGTTTGAGGACGCTGTCGTGAAAAGTTGCCGGAAATCGCTCCGCTGCTAAAGCCGTCGCAAAAAAGGAGGAAAAGGCACAGAAGCAGATGAGAGCAAAGTGAGAGCAAAGAAAAACACAAATGAAAGAGTATGACAGGAGGAGGCTTTTATAAATCGAGGAAGGGCAGCCAAAAGGGTGTCATAACTGCTGCGCGAAGGCGAAAATGTCGCCATAATTACCCTTCGCGCGTGAAAAGGCATGCCCATCCCAGCAGATGCCTGCCACATGTCACCCGTCACGAGAAACTAGGACGCATTTTCTGACATCCAGACATCGGCCACGTTGCTCGATACAGGGCTAGTTTCCACGCTGCTCGAGACTGGCACGACTAGTTTCAAGACACAACGGTCCACTAAGCCTATGGCGGGAAAAATAAAAAAGTTGGGTATCTCGAGAACACCAAAGGATGGATAGATATGACATCTGTCCGAACTGTTAGTGTTGTGCCCAAAAGGCCAACCATGAGATGATTGTATTTTTTGCACATTGAGTCATGATATTTTATTGAGGCATTAATCCAACAATTATGTTTGTTGTTTTTGTTTCTGCGTAACATAACAAACATAATCGTAACACTAAAATAATGATATTCTTAAACATCCATAGTCTAGTATTATTGTGGAGCGGGTTGCTATAATACCTAATGACTAGCATATATAAAGACTAATATGAGATATGTAGTCTACATCTGGGTACAAGTTGGAGAACTTGTGTACTGGACCGACCCACCATGAGTAACACATGGCATACTGCACGCGTTATAAATGAGTGTCATAAGTGATTCTATAGTGATCATGGTATATGTAGTCCTTTGACCTAAGATCATCAAGGTTCCCTACATGTGAGTCCTATATTTTGACACTTTCCTTTGTTGCTCGTAACTGAGTGAACTTGAAGGAGGTCATTGGGTATGTCACATATCATGCGGAGGATTTTGTATGATCAAGATGGGATTTGTCCCTCTATGTAACGGGAGTGATATCTTTGGGCCCCTTGATAGAGTAAGACTTAGAAAAATGCATGGCCATGCTCGTATGCGTTGATATACGATATCAATGTCATCAGTTTAAGTTAGTGGTCCTACTAGGTAATCAAGAAACCAAAGATTGGGTTATACGAGAGTGACACATTCCATGTCTCGTGCTTAGTCTTGATATCTTGGACAAAGGGACAATGGCATATATCGGTGATGATCATAAAGGTTTAGTCGAATCACCGACAATCTTGTCACTTGGGTAGCAATGATGTGTTGCTAGACACCGCTCATTGATTATGATCATAAATGTGATTTATGATCATTGCCAACATGGCAAGAGCCTATTGGGTCGCACACATAGAGTTATTTGGATCATTAGAGTGCATGGGCTAATTATTCGGGTTATGGTTTCACTTTAATTTCGTATTAATAATGGGCTAAAGAGTTGAGCCATTATTAAGCCCAAAATTAAATCCTAATTGGATTAGGGCTTTGAAACCCATTAGGCCTGGAAGTTGAGTCTCACCATAAATAGAACTTTTAAGTGAGAAATTCGTAGGTCTCCTTGCCCTAGCCTCCAAAAAGGACATCCACACTATTCTCTTGCAATTTCTTAGAGGACGCAAGCTAGCACTGCGAGCGTAAGAGAAACGCATCTGCCGGGATGTGGTGATCCCGAGAGGCTTGTGTGGATACCATAGAAAGCCTGAACACGTCAACTGTTTAGGTTTCATGATTTGACTCTACAGTTGAGTGAGAGATCTCAACCGGAAATTAGGTATGAAAATTTTTGAACACCTGGTTTACCTTGTTTCACTTGGATCCTAGAGGGTTTTGGTTAAATTTTGCTGCACTGTTTGGCTCCCGAAACCCAACACGAACAAGGCTTATCACCTAGGTGGCGAGGTGCCTCCCCAACCGACGTCATACTCCGAGTGTAAATCCATAAGGTCCGGGGTTCAAGGCTCTGTGCCGCCCTGTTCGACCGAAATGGACATACTACCACGTGGGCCTCCGGGAGTCCACGAGGTCGTCCTGTCAAAACTGCCAATTGGGCGATAGACGAACACCAAAAGGACTACTTGCCAAAGTCTCCACTTCGGCCTTTCCAAGGGGGCATGTGATAGCCGAAGTGCTATCGCCCTGACCACCTACCGACCACGGGAAGGAAGGGGCCAGACACCTGAGGCATATGACCTCGGAAAGGACTCCGGAGTGAAGGAACTCATACACCTGAGGCACATGACCTTGGTAGCTCACCAATTCCAACTTTGGGAGCCAGCGTAGCGCCTCCTTCCGGACAGCGACCGAACCAGCTTCGGGGGAGAAAGACCAACCACCCTCTGCGGGAGAAAGCCCCTTGAAGACGAGGACGCTGAAGTTTTAGTCTGACTCCGGGAAAAGGCCCCTCGACCCGAAGTGAGACATCAACCAAAGGGACCTCGGTTGTACGGAAAGAGCCATCAATGAGTCTCTGACACTCCACTCGCATACGTTGTTACCCACTCCGGAGTAGTCCAGTTATGGTGCCAAAACTGTGCATTTAGACTCCCAAGATTGGTAATGTTCTGTAGGCCATCAGAACACTACCCTTAGTGTGCATACCCAAGTGGCCCTTTTGGGCACTATGTAAATACATGCATATTGGTCCAACCATCACACACATATTCACATTGCATGCACACCATGGCAGCAAAGAAGGAAAACACTAGCACAAGTCTTAGTTTTGGCTTCCACACATTAGGCAATCTTGTTAAGTTCTAGTGGCCAGCTATTGCACCTGTAACTTCCACTAATAAACTGTATCATTCTAGCCACATACCCCCTGTTTTATTTGCTCCATTACCAAGTAGATACTTATAGCAAACCAATGGTTTTTTTTTACATCAATAGCCCACCTATGGACCAACTTATGGATTTTTTAAGTTGGTTACAAAATTCTGACCAAATGAACAGTAAATCAGCCAATTTTGCAACATCATATATTTGGCTACAGGGCTCTAACTCCATAAATTTTAAATCCCAGTTAACCCTCTAGATGTCCTATAGGTGTGGTCAAAATTTCATACCAAGATCCGTTCTACACAGGGAGATATTAAACTTTATGTCTAGAGTCAAAATTCTGGCAACTTTTGGACCACTTTGCCCATACAATTTTTACAAACCATGCAAACACTTCATTCACAAGGGGAAAGCCCTCCAAGGCTATCCCATATATGTCCATTACACATAGGAATTAAATTCCCTCTCTTTTAATAATTTTATGTGGCTAAAACAGAATTTACAAGTAAGCAGCCCATCATTCACACTTAGGCAGCTTTGCACCACATCACTTACATAGCCAAAACATTACTCAAATGTTCACATACTTGTCTCATTTTACATACACTACATGTACATGCATACATTAACTTCAATATGGTCTTAACTCAGCTAAATACGCACCCTAGGTTACAGGAGGTCCTGAGACACAATGGACTCCAAAAACAGGATGCTGGACAGCTGCTGCACAACACAATAAGTTCCACCATTAAAAATACCAAATGTGCTCCTAAAATCACCAAAATTTCCAGATCAGAACTAGACATATGGAAGTTCATGTACCTGAAATTTTAGATCAAAACTCAAACTAAAAAAGTTAGTTTTGAAGGTGATCCTTCTGCTGGACCTGAAATGACAGAATTGAGGGGAGTAAGTTTCATTGAGAAACTTAGTAAGGGTAGTACTTGGATTCAATAGGCAATTTAACCATCATTAAAACCTGAATCCAAATATACTAAAACAAAAAAAACCACAATGCATATATATAAGATATAGCAATCAAATGCAGCAGCCAAACACAATCAACAAACACATGAAATGCAGTAGTAACAATATACCATAGGTTAGTCCATAAAACACATAATAAACTTAAATAAATCACTATGGCACCCCTCCTCAAGCTAATGCTTGGTCTTATGAGGATTTTAACAGTAGTTAGTACTAACTTTTGGGCTCTAGAAACCCAGAAATTCGCTGCCATCACTGTGCACTTCACACTAGGTCACAAAACCATCAATAAGTGCACACCCCTCACTAAGCTTGGTTCATCAAGCTCGTTGCTCTCTTCCAAGCTTAGCCCTAGCTCCATGGTTGCTTGAAAAATACAGAAAACAACCCATGAGATCAAGAGAACCCTTTCCTTCATGGGTATGCTGAAATTGGAGCTTGATCCTAGGTGCACTCTAGCAATAGCACCAAATAGCTTCCAATTGTGCTTCCTTGACTTCAATTGCAAGTAGTTTTGAGTTTGAAGGTATGGTGGCTATGGAGGAAGTGTGGAGGATAGGGCTGGCTTTGTGTTTGCTGGTGGAGGCCGAAATTTAAAGAAGCAAAGGTGGTCTTGACTACTTAAATAGTCAAAAGTACACTAAACACACTTAAGTAGTCTTAACCTTGTCTTATGTCATTTTCCTTGGTACAAGACTATGGTTTCTTAGTCTTAATCTCTTGGCCCACATTTGACCATCCTTATCTTCCTTTAGCAGCCCTCCTTATGTGGGATAACCCAACAAAACTTCCATTTGCCTTAAGTCATAGACATACACATCTTAAGGCCTACATTAGAACACTTAGGTCCTTTATGCCTTTTTGTGTTTTCTCTGTCCTTAGTTGTCTTCCATAAGTAGTTTGGTCCTCCAATAGCACTTTCATACCATTCATATCCTTCCCATAACTCTCCAAATCTCTTTTGTGAAAGTTTTGCAATTGAGTACCCGAATTTCCAAAATCTTACAAAAAAGTCCATAGGTTGCTTGACAAACAAGCAATCCTTAAGGCTTTTCTTGGGGGCCAAGTTACCAACTTGGAACACTTTTAAGGAGGTGTTGATCATGCCTTTTACCCCCCACACTTTAAACACTATGGTGAGAATTACACAATATAATGGTTTTTAGCCATTATGACACACTTGTAATTCTCCCATTTTATGAGGTGGTAACATACGTCACTGACACATTGCCTCTAGACACGCTCTAACACGCCGTCGCAGTCTAACGTTCTGTCACGTTGGGCTACACCAACCACGGCTCGCGGCGCGAAGAGCCAGCAGGTCACTAGGGGCCCCCACACCCAAAAATATGAACACCATCCGTCCATACATGTGCCACAATCTGAAGGGATCACCCCCTCCCTTATATACCAAGGAAATGGTCACAGACAAGGGGCTCCTCCAGGGAGAGAAAAAAAGGACAGAAAGGCCGGAAAATAGAGGACGCTCTCCTCCCTCCTCCTGAATAGTCTCTCTTCAGCCCTCAAAAAGACACGCCAGACAAGAGCTTTTGGTGCTTATTATTATGTCCCCTTCTCTCTAAAAGCACTGACTTGGGCGTTGGAGGTTCCCCACCATAAAACCACCCCGGGGGCCTCCTAACCCCTGTTTTCTGAGTGTTTCAGCCAGGTCTCCCTGAAGAATCTCCCCTTCGAGCTCTCTCGCATGTCGGAGGTCCTTCCCGTCATCACCCTGTCACGGGATCAAGAAGCTGCTGGCCACCACTTAAGGTGATCCCCCAGGACACCAGTCTTCCTTCCGGACTAGCTTGCACCTCCAGGACCCCTTGCTACCCTCACCCCTGCACACAGTGGAGATGCTGGCTCCGCCCAATTGGACCCGCATCAGAGGATATCCATAGGGATATCCTTTCCCTTTCACCTTGGCCTTTCTTCGGCTTCTTCAGGCGAAAGCATGTCCAAGGATGTGGCCAAGGTCACCGTCACCGAAGTAGGGCTGACGGGGATTGAGAGAATAGCAACCTCAGATGAGGGTTCCACTACCTCGGTGACGCATTTAGGTGGAGGTGGAGAAAAATCTTCCTTAGCTTTCTTCTACCTTGGGGCCGCCAAAGATTGCCGCACCGAAGACTATTCCTTTTTCTTTTTTGGGGCCCTCTTCTTTTGTTCCCCATTCTCGAGTTGACCAAGGAACAGACTCTTATAGAAGGTAGCAGACTTGTTGCCAATTTTTGGAAAGTGAAAAACATCAATGTAAGTATGAAAAATCATTATGTAACAACAGAAAGAACTTACTCTCCGTATGGGTGGTATAAGACAGTTTTCCCAAAGAAGGAGGACAAGCTAGGACTTCTTCCCCTCCATAGCTGGGTTTGACATATCCTCATCACTTAGCTGCTCCTTGATGACATCTGATTCCCAAAGAACCTCTTTGGTCATCAAGTTCAACTTAATTGGAAAATGTTACCTCTTAGTGCTTCTCCATACTGTAGTAACTTTGGTCTCTCCATCTAGAACACTCTACCAGCTCTTTACACTAAAGGCCATTACATTCAAGGAACTAGTCTCTGCTATGCCTCCTTGGGTGCTCTAGGAGGTCTCTCTAGACCTTGGTCTTCAAGTCTTCTTTCTTTAGCATGTGGGCAATCTCTAATCCAATGATCCATTGCACCACATCCTAGACACACCTGGGTGTCAAAGTAACAAGGTTTCCTCCCATGAAACCATTTACACTTATGGCATCTTAGGCCAGGGGTCTTTCCCCTAACCTTGCCCACACCACCTGGATGGGAACTCTTGGAAATTTTTCTTGCATGTGGTGGCTTCTTTTGCTTCCTTCCTATGTCGCTACTTTCCCTGGGCCCACTAAGAAGGTACCTACTCTCATACTACTCTTGCTCTACAAAGAGGGCCTTCTGGACTAGCTCATAGTATGTCACTGCTCCAAATGCCCTCAAAGCCATTCTGGTGCCTGATAGTAGGCCTCTGACAAATCTCTTGGCCTTTAACTCTTCCAATCCAATATACTGAGGAGCATACCTCACCAATTGATTGAATTTGTGCTCATACTCTAGGATACTGAGGTTGTCCGGCCTTGGAGCATCAAATTCATCATGCTTGAAGTCCTTGACGGCATCACTAACATACTGCTCCCAAAAAAGCTGAGCGAACTTTGGCCAGCTCATCTCTATATCTCCTCCCAGCCTTCTGCCCCTTTAGAAAACATATCTATCTCTAGTACTGCTCAACTACATCTCTACACTGCCTACTAAATTATAAGTAGCCAGTGACACTTTCTTGGTAGAGCTGAGTGTCATCCTCTCAAACATCTTTTCTATATAGATTACCCACTCCTAAGCACTTTTTGGTCATGCTCTTCCATCAAAATGTGGAGGTCTTAGTCCTTGGAAGCTTTCCAACAGTCAGATCTCATCTAGGGCTTCCAGATCCTCTACTCTCTGCCTCCTGGACCTATGAGAATGTTCATCATGATGATGCCCTCCATGATATCTATGCTTTCTCCTGCCTCTTCTTTCATAGCCTTCCTCAATCTCATTGCCAATGAAGAAATGGTCATAGACTGAGGGATTCAGCTTGTACACCTAACCAATCTCAGATCTCACTCTTTTTCCTCTTGCATTTCTCCTATCCTTATCTTCCACCTCAACAGTTTCATCATTTGTATTTTCTGATCTTCTAGAAAGAACATGTTCAGATGTGTTCCTAGTCTCCTCTTCTACTTGTTGCTGCACATTTTGAACTGGTTCTCTTTATGGTTGTGCTTGTATCAATCGTACTAAGTTTTCATTGACTAGAGCTAAGTTCCTCTGAAGCACCAACCAAATCTGTGGCACTTCAAGGTTTGGTACCTCTTGTTGGCCCTGATTCTCCCCTTCCTGTCCATTTCTTTGTTGCTTATGTTTGGTAGCATGCTTTAGGGGTGGTTTTGCTCTCCTTATGGAAACCATAATTACTTCCTGTGTTCATGATTCATCATAAAGCACATATAAAGATCATAGGTATTTTATGGGTACTTGACATTAGCAGCTGACCAAACTGAGTTCATGTATGTAGATAGCATGCATGATGCAACTATATGCTATGTACTTGTACAAACCAAGCTCTGAAACCAACATCTGTTACCCACTCTGGGGTAGTCCAATTATAGTGCATTTAAAATCCCAGGATTGGTATGTCCTGTAGGCCACCAGAACAATACCCTTAAGGTGCATACCCAAGTGGCCCTTATAGGGACAATGTAAATGCATGCATATTGGTCCAACCATTACATACATATTCGCATATTGTGCACATCATCAAAGCAAGGAAGAAAAACACTAGCGCAATTCTTAATCTTGGCTACCATACATTAGGCAACCTTGTTAAGTTCATGTTTCCAGCTACTGCACCTAAACTTCTCTAAAAAAATTGTATTAATCTAGCTTGTACAACCATGTTTTCTTTGCTCCATTACCAATTAGAAACTTAGACCAAACCAAGGAATTTGGTTTTATATCAATAGCCAACCTATGGACCAAGTTATGGATTTTTTAAGTTGGTTACAAAATTCTGACCAAATGAATAGTAAATTAGCCAAGTTTGCAGCATCATTACTTTTGATATAGAGCTCCAAATGAAGGAATTCTAAAGGTCAATTAAACATTTAGATCTGCTATATTTGTGGTCAAAATTTCATGCTTCTTTTCATTCTGCATAGGTAGATATAGAACTTTGAGAGTAGGGTCAAAATTCTATCCTCTTTGTAACCATTATGTCCATACAAAATTTCATAAGTGTGGAAACACTTCATTCACAAGGGTTAAGCCCTCCAAGACTATCCCATACATGTCCAATACACATATGAATTACATACTTTTGCATATAGCAACTTTATGTGGTAAAAAAAGAATTTAGAAGCAAGCAGTCCATCATTCACACTTAGACAGCTTGTGCACCACTTTCACATATGTAGCAAAACCATCCTCAAATTTCCACATACTTGTTCCAACTTTACATTCCAAACATATACATGCATCCATGCTCTAAAACATGGCCTTAACTCAGCTAAATACATGCACCCAAGTCACAGGAGATGCTTGAGACACAATGCACTCCAAAACAGGATGCTGGACAGCTACTGCATAACACAATAAGCACCATCACTAAAAATACCAAATGTGCTCCTAAAATCACCAACCTTTCTAGATCATAGCTAGATACATGGAAGTTCAAGTACTTGAAGTTTTAGATCAAAAATCAAATGAAAAGGGTCAGTTTAAATGTCATCCTTCTACTGGACCTGAAATGGGCAGATTTGAGCAGAGGCAAGTTTCATGGAGAAACTTAGTAAGGAAAACACTTTAACACTAAGGTAATGTAACCTTTAGAAATGGCCTACATCCGAAGACACTAAAACACAAGAAAACACAATGCAAATATCCAATATAGAGCATCCAAATGTAGCAATCAAACACAAACAACAAACACATGTATGCGGCAGCAACAATATGCATTGGTTAGTCCATAAAACATGTAATAAACATAAGTAGATCACTATGGAATATCTCCTAAAGCATAAGCTTGGCCTTAGGATAGTTTTAACACTAGTTAGTACTAACATTTTGATCTGGAAACCCTTAAATTCACTGCCATCACTGTGCACTTCACACTAGGTCACAAAACCTTCACTAGGTGCACTTCCCTCACTAAGCTTGGTTCATCAAGCACTTAGCTGTGCTCCAACCTTAGCTCTAACTCCATGGATACTTGAATGTTATAGTAAGCAATCCATGAGAGCAAGAGAACTCTTTACCTTTTGCTGGAAATCCAATAAGCCATAGATAAACCTGAAAACTAGGGTTTATGGTCTTCCTTGATGCTTTGGTTGTCTTCTCTTGCCTTCTCTTGATTGTTTGTAGTAAGGTGGCTATGGTGGATTGTGGAGTAGCTTATGGAAGAACCCTAGCAGGTGGAGGTTGAATTTTTGGATGAAATAGGAAGAAAATGATTTTTTTCTAGCTTTATTTCTTTCTTGGCCTTTAGTAATCGCATGTTAGCAAATTTTGCAAACTTTAGGCCACACTTGGACAACTTTTTTACTAGCCATTTCGGATGGGAAAATGACAGTTTTTACCTCTTTTAACCTTGGTCAAGGGTCATTTTCATCTTTAGAAAAGTTTGGGACACCTAAGCCCTTAAGTGTCCTTAAGCATGAAATGACTAACTTTGCCTCCTTGAGCCCTTTGGTCCCCAACAATATCCTTAATTCCATCTGTATCCTTTCTTCATAATTGCATTCATGTCCTTTCCATAGTCATCTTCCACAGGCTACTTGAAAATTAGGCAATATGCCAATGCTTTCTTAAGGACCAAACTATCATTGTTTTTGCCATTTATGGGAGTTTATATTGAATACTTTACACTTCACAATTCATGCACTATGGTGAAAATTAATCCATACAAGTTTAGGTCCGTATGCTGTAATTTTCCCATTTTGTGAAGGTGGCAGCATTCTGCTCCCACCCCCTTAAATATGTTGGCCCTCCAAAACTGCCTTTAGCTTGGGTACTCTTTTGGACATCTCTCTTGCATTTCTTTCTGGGCTTCTCAGGTCGCCTCTCTTTCAAAATTGTGTGACCATTGAAATTTGATCAAGGGAATAAGCTTGTTCCTTAACTTTCTAGTATCCTTGGCTAAGATAGCTGTAGGTTTCTCTTCTTATGTCAAGTTAGGTTCCAACTGTATGTC
>SMDT01001591.1:0-82244 GCA_005392925.1 Aquilaria sinensis | reverse complement strand
CTACTTTCCCCTGGTCCACTGGGAAACTACTTAGTCTCACACTCTTCTTGCTCTACTAATAGAGCTTTCTGCACTGCTTCATAATAAGTCACTGCTCCGAAAGGTCTAACAGCCTTTCTAATGTTTGACCTTAGGCCTTTAACAAATCTTTTGGCCTTCAGCTCCTCTAGTCCATGATACTGAGGAGCATACCTCACCAATTGATTGAATTTGTGCTCATACTCTAGGACACTGAGGTTGTCCTGCCTTAGAGCATCAAATTCAGCTTGCTTCATATCCTTGATGGCATCACTGATGTACTATTCCTAGAATAGCTGTGTGAACTCTAGCCAACTCATCTCAATATCACTTCCTGGCCTTTTCCCCTTCTCGAAAGCATACCTATCTCTGGAATTTCTCCACCACATATCTACACTGCCTACCAAGTTGTAAGTATCCAGTGACACTCTCTTGGTGGAGCTGAGTGGCATCCTCTCAAACATTTTTTCAATGAAGATTAACCACTCCTCAGCTCTCTCTGGCCTAGCTCTTCCATCAAACTGTGGAGGTCTTAGGCCTTGGAACCTCTCTAATAGTCTGACCTCATCTAGGCCTTCTAGATCCTCTGATCTATGTCTCCTAGATTTGTGAGAGCCCTCTGTATGGTGATGCTCTCTATGATCTCTATGATCTCTCTGCCTTCTCCTGGATCTTCTCTCATGGCCATCCTCAATCTCATTCCTAGTAGAGGAATGGTCATAGACTGAGGGATTGATCCTGGATACCTGACCAATCTCAGACCTTAGTCTTCTTCCTCTTGGATTTATCCTATCTTCATCTTCCTCCTCAACAGTTTCATCATTTGTGTCTTCTAAGCTTCCAGAAGGAACATATTTAGATGTGTTCCTAGTAACCTCTTCTGGTTGTTGCTGTGCATCCTGAATTGGTTCTGCTGGAGCTACTTGGACTCCCTGCTGTTGTCCTTGAATCAGCCTCATTAAGTTTTCATTGATTAGAGCTAAGTTCCTGTGAAGCTCTAACCAAACCTAAGGCACTTTAGGGTTTGGTACACCTTGTTGCCCCTGATTCCCTCTATTATGTTCATTTCTTTGTTGCACAAAATCAGTAGGAGGCCTTTGGGATGGTTCCCTTCTTCTTGTGGCAACCATGTTTACTTCTTGCATTGATGATCATCATAGAGCACATATAAAGATCATAGGTATTTCAATGGTACTTGGCACTAGCAGCTGACCAAACTGAGTTCATATATGTAGATGCATGCAATGCAACTATATGCTATGTACATGTATAAACCATGCTCTGATACCAAATTCTGTTACCCACTCCGGGGTAGTCTAGTTATGGTGCCAAAACTGTGCATTTAAACTCTCAGGTTTAGTGTGTCCTGTAGGTCTTTAGAACAACACCCCTAGTGTACATACTCAAGTGACCCTCTTGAGCACTATGTAAATACATGCATATTGGTCTAACCATAACACACATATTTACATTTATGCACACTATGGCAGCTAAGAAGGAAAACACTAGCACAACTCTTAGTTTTGGCTTCCACACATTAGGCAATCTTGTTAAGTTCTAGTGACCAGCTACTGCACCTGTAACTTCCACTAATAAACTGTATCATTCTAGCCACATACCCCCTATTTTCATTGCTCCATTATCAAGTAGAGACTTAGAGCAAACCAAGGAATTTTTTTTTACATCAATAGCCCACCTATGGACCAAGTTATGGATTTTTTAAGTTGGTTATAAAATTCTGACCAAATGAACAGTAACTCAGCCAAATTTACAATGTCATATCTTTGGTTGCAGGGCTCTGAATCCAGAAATTCCAAATCCCAGTTAACTCTACTGATGTCCTCTAGGTGTGGTCAAAATTGAATATCAAGATTCATTCTACACAGGGAGATATTGAACTTTAGGTCCAGAGTCAAAATTCTGGCAACTTTTGGACCATTTTGCCCATACAATTTTTCCAAACCATGCAAACACTTCATTCACAAGGGGAAAGCCCTCCAAGGCTATCCCATATATATCCATTACACATAGGAATTACATTCCCTTTCTTTTAACAACTTTATGTGGCCAAAACAGAATTTTCAAGTAAGCAGCCAATCATTCACACTTAGGCAGCTTTGCACTACATCACTTACATAGCCAAAACATTACTCAAATGTTCACATACTTGTCTAATTTTACATACAGTACATGTACATGCATACATGCACTACAATATGGTCTTAACTCAGCTAAATACGTACCTAGGTTACAGGAGGTCCTGAGACACAATGGACTCCAAAAACAGGATGTTGGACAGCTGCTGCACAACACAATAAGTACCACCATTAAAAATACCAAATGTGCTCCTAAAATCACCAAAATTTCCAGATCATAACTAGAAATATGGAAGTTCATGTACCTGAAATTTCAGATTAAAAGTCAAGCCACAGAGGTTATTTTGAAGGTGATCTTTCTACTGGACCTGAAATGACAGAATTGAGGGGAGTAAGTTTCATTGAGAAACTTAGTAAGGGTAACACTTGGATTCTATAGGCAATGTGACCTTCATTAAAACCTGAATCCAAAGACACTTAAACAAAAAAACCACAATGTATATATAAAAGATATAGCAACCAAATGCAGCAGCCAAACACAAACAACAAACACATGAAATGCAGCAGTAACAATATACAATAGGTTAGTCCATAAAACACATAATAACATAACCAAATCACTATGGCAGCCCTCCTCAAGCTAATGCTTGGTCTTATGAGGATTTTAACAGTAGTTAGTACTAACTTTGGGTTCTAGAAAACCTCACTTTACTGCCATCATTGTGCACTTCACACTAGGTCACAAAACCTTCAATAACTGCACTCCCCTCACTAAGCTTGGTTCATCAAGCTCATGGCTCTCTTCCAAGCTTAGCCCTAGCTCGATGGATGTTTGAAAATTGAAGAAAACAGTCCATGAGAGCAAGAGAACCCTTACCAAAGTAGGTAGGCCAAAAATCAAGTTTGATCCTTCAAGTATCCAAGAAATAGCTCTAGTTTGCTTCCAATTGCTTCCTTTTGCTTTCAATTTCAATCAATTGCAAGTTTGAAGGTGTGGTGACTGTGGAGGAAGTATGGCTATGTTCTTGGGCTGGGGGAGGACGAAAATGAGAGAGGGATAAGTGATTTGGCCACTTAAATGGCCTTAAATGAGCTTAAGGGCACAAAACACACTTTAACAAGCTTAACCTTGCTTTATGTCATTTTCTTTCTAACTAAGTATGGTTTCTTTGTCTTAAAATCATTCGTAGACATCTGCCCAACATTTTTGACTAATTATCAAGTCTTGGCTGCCTCCCCCATGGTGGGATAACCCCACAATTCCACCCCTAGACTTAAGTCAAAAGCTTGAACACCTTAAGGTTTACACTAGGACATTTAGGTCCTTATTGCATTTAGCGTTTCCTTTGTCCATACTAGTCTTCCATGAGTAATTTGGTCCTCCAATAGCACTTTGATACCATTTATATCCTTCCCATAACTCTCCAAGTCTCTTTCTTGAGAGTTTTGCAATTGAGTACCTAAATTTCCAAAACCTTACAAAAAAGTCCATAGGTTGTTTGACAAACAATCAATCCTTTAGGCTTTTCTTGGGGGCCAAGTTACCATCTTGGAACACTTTTAAAGAGGTGTTGACCATGCCTTTTACCCCCCACATTTCAATCACTATGGTGAGAATTACACAATATAATGGTTTTTAGCCATTATGACACACTTGTAATTCTCCCATTTTGTGAGGTGATAACATATTACATGGCCTAAGAATTCAATTTGATCGGTCCAAAAATGGAATTTATTTAGTTTTCCATATAATTGATGTGCTTTTAACACAATCATCACTATTCTCGAGTGCTTTTTATGCGCCTCCTTATCCTTGGAATAGAACATGATATCATCTACACAGATCATCACAAAGTGGTCTAGATAGGGTCTAAATATCCTTTGTATCAATCCATAAAGGAATCTGAAGCATTAGCAAGCCCAAATGGCATTACTGTGTATTCAAAATGCCCATATCTGGTTCTGAAAGCAGTTTTTCAGAAGTTTGCTTCTTTGACTGTCAATTGGAAGTATCTTGATCCAAGATCAATCTTTGATAACACTATGGCCCCCTTAAGTTGATCAAATAAGTCCTCAATTCTGGGAATAAGGTACTTATTCTTCATAGTCATAGCATTGAGCTTTTTGTAGTCAGTACATAACCTAAGAGTCCCATCTTCCTTTTTCACCAATAGCACTAGTGCTCCCCAATAAGACATACTTGGCATAAAAAATCCTTTTTCAAGGAGTTCATCCAATTAATTTCACAGCTCATTCATTTCATGAATTTGCCATCCTGTAAGGTGTAGTGGATACAAGAATTGCTCCTGGAGTCAACTTGAGTTCAAATTCTATCTTGATCAAAGAATGTAGACCTCGTAACTCAAAAGGGAACAATGATAGCCGAAGGGCTATCACCCATAAAAACCTTCTCCCTCGGTAGAACTTAAGACCACCCTTGGCGGATTCATAACTGATGCCCCAAAGCATCTTCGTTTGTTGTCATGTTGACAAGTGGAGAGACTTCCTGAGGAGGCGAGCGCCTGGAGCTCTGGTTTCCCAGCTGGGTGTGCCTGAAAAGCTCAAAGGAGAGGTTAGGAGGTCCCCGGTTTGCTTTTCCGGGGAGGACCCTCCGACGCCCAAGTCAGTTTTCTGAGTGAAGGTGGAGGAAGAACACTAAGGGATCAAGTGTCTTGCCTGTTTTGTGTTTTTCTCAGAGGGAGGAAAATGCCCATCCTTTGCCCAGTCCCATTTCCTAGTATTTATAGGAGTAGATGGTCCATTCAGATCATGACACGTGTTCGGTCGGATTTGATCTGTACTTTTGGACCTAGGGGACAGGCAGCCGTTTGCAGCCTCCTTTAGCCCTGGACCCGGACAGGTTGTGTCAGGACTGGGGGGGCTGCGGCGTGTCAGTTTGCCGTTCAGATGTGACGTGTAGGGCTTGTGGGCAACATGTCAGAGGCTCCTTAAATGCTCATACCGTACTCCCGAGGTCCCCTGGCCGAGGTCGCCCTTCGGTGCGTGCACCCTCTTCGGATTCTATCCGTCCTTCGGTGTGAGCACCTCCTTCGGGATCTATCCCATAGTTCTGGGAGCTCCCTTGATGAACACCTTCTTCGGGACTCACACCCATAGTTAGAGGATTCCCTTGTTCAGGTGTTTCTTGTTCGGGGAAGATCCTCTTCGGGGCCTCTGCCTTCGGGGAGATTCTTCCTTGCTTCAGAGAGATGGCTCTCTTACCTGAAGACGGTCAGTCTGGCCCCTCGATGATGATGGTGTTGTCCTCGGAATTCCTGACGAGCTAACCGAAGTCTCGAGCTCATAGTGTTTGACTTCGCACCTTCCGAGGTCAGTGAAAAGATCCTCTCTTGGGTGACGTCAGACTCCTCGGCCAATATTCTGGCAGGGAGTTACTACCGAGGAGGCAATAGCCTTTGGCTATCACAGGCCCCCCTCCGAAAAGCCGAAGTGAGAAACTTCGGTTCATCGGTTTTCGGGTCCTGTGGCTGTGATATCTGCGCCGAAGACGCCTTCTTCTGCTTGTTGCGATGGGCAGCATTTTTGCGTCCTCGAGGTGCGAGAAGATAGGCTGTCCCTGTGCCGAAGATACACCCTCTGCCCGAAGTCACAGGCTGTCTCTTGGTATCCTCGTGTCGAGGGAAAATAGGATAACCTTGTACCGAAGATAGACCTTCTGCCCGAAGTCACAGGCTGTCTTTTGGTGTCTTCGAGGTAACCTACTTTTTTGCCTTTATAGGTCTGCTCATGCGTCGCGTCCTGCGTCTAGCAGAGTCAGTCTAGGGCGGCGCCTCTAGACCAAATGATGTCAGAGGGCGTGCTCGACGTGATGGGTGACACGTGGCACGTTCGCTGGATGACACGTGGCACGTTTGCTGCGCGATGGCTGACACATGGCACACTATTATTGGGTGAGAATGCACTGAGTACGGCAGGCGCGACTTTTCAGGCGCACTTAGCAGTTATGGCGACGCTTCGCCTTCCGAGGGGTACTAATGACGACGGTTCACCTGGCCTTCTCGGCCTATATATACCAGCCCTGTCATAACCCTCTTTTTGCTTCTGCTTTTGCTTTCTTCTGCCTTCTAATTCTCTCCCGATTTTCCGCGGCGGTTCTCCTTTTTCAGGCGTTTTTCCGCCCACTTTTCACGACGGCTTCCAGAAATCCAGATTTCGGCAAGACCTTTGGTGGGTTTTAGTCCTTTTGCTTTTTTCAAAGCTTCTTCTTTGTTTTTCCCGAACTCGTTTTCGTTGTTTTTCCCGAACTCGTTTTCATCATTTTCATGCCTGTTCCCGAGAGTTGGCAACCTCTTCTTTCTCACCCCTGCTGCACTACTCCGGCAAAACTAGCGAAGTGGAAGAAAAAGTTTTTCTTACCCTCTTACTCTGTGACGAGGTTGCCTCGTCCTGACCAATTTCCTTTCTCCAACCGAAGTGATGAAATCACCGTTTTCTGAGCCCAACTGAAGGCCGGACTTCGGTATCCCCCCCCGGAGATGGTTAGCGCGTTCTGCGACTTCCATGGCATTGCCGTTAACCAGCTCCCACCGAACTCGTACTGCTATTTTAACGCCTTCCTCTGTATGTGCGGCGTTTTCAAAATAAAACCTCACTTTGTAGTTTTTCTTCAGTACTACAAGCTCTTCGTGGTCCCGAAGGGTGGCTTCTACTTTATGCTACCTCGGGGATCCGGGAGCAAAAAGTATACGTTCACCTTCGCCACCAAAGACAGCTGGCGAGGGTGGCAACAAAAATTCTTTTTCCTGAAGAAGTCCGAGACTTGGTCGCACTTCCCGACCAAGTGGGCTCAGGGGAGGCTCAAGATGGATGTTGTTGACCCGAAGATACTGCTAGACGCCGATGTAGCACCTATCTTTGAGGACTTCGACAGGCGCATCCGGGCCGTCTCTGACTGGGCTGCCGAGGTCCCTCCTCGTGCCCTTTACCCCTTTCCGATCAACTGGAGGCTCATGACCGAAGAGGTCCTTCGGGAACTCAAGGTGGTAAAGGAGCATGAGACAGACCTCAACATGCCGAAACCGGCTTCTTCGGGGAAGGACTCCTGGCTCGTGAAACTCCTTCGGGGGAAAGAGACTTATGAGTCTTTTTACGAGAGTAAGTTACTTTCTCATTTTTCCCTTCATAACTTCATCTTGGACTTACACTGATCTTCTTTTTCTGTTTTCAGAGATGGGCGACGACGCGGCTGCCTTCTACAAGGCTCTTTTTACCGGGCAGGCCGAGAGGGGCGAACAGACAAAGAAGGCCGCCTCTCGGAGGCGGAAGCAGACTTCGGCCGGCCCTCCTTCCAAACGGGCAAAGAAAGCTGCTCCTTCCTCTCTTCCGCAAATTCCGGAGGAGGTAGGCGAGGAGCCCGAAGACCCTGCTGCCCCTTTGCCCGAGGTTCCTTCTGCCGACGTCCCTTCTTTCGACGTGCTACCTCAAAGCCCCACGCCTTTGCATTCTCTTCTGGAGGGCGATGGGGAGGAGACCCTTTCTGCCGAGGAGCGGCGTCAAATAAAAGGCAAGGGGATCTCTACTGAGGCGACGTCGATTCTTGACGACGACGTTACCGAGGTGCCAGCAGGTTTGTACTTTTGTCGAAGAACCAACCTTTTTTTTTCTCTTGTAAATTCTTAAGGGTTTTCTGGCCTTAACCAATTTTTCTTCCTTGTTGTGCAGCGGAGGTGGCCGCTCCTGACTGGGTTGCCAAACACGCCCGCAAGAGGGTCCTTCGGGATGCCAAAGTCCCAGCAGGGAAAGTTCCGAAGGAGCCGTTCTGGACGTTCACGGAGGACATGGATATGTACTCCGAGGACTGTCCTGAGATGGCCAGGCAGATGTGCAAAGGGGTGCTTACCGAGGCCTCTTATAAGGCCCTTGCGGCGGCTTACCCAGGTGACAACTCTTTGGCCCCAAACTCACTGAACATGCCGCCCAGGTACGCTTCACTGTTTTCTCAGTGCCAATTTCACCTTTGCTTTTTACTTAGCATCATTTTCCCTTTGTTTGCTTTTTTTGCAGTTGATGGGGTATGCTGGGTTCCTCCGAGTTCGGGTGGCTCGGGAATCAGAAAGGAGGGCGTCACTCTGGGACGCTTACACCAAGACGAAGGCCCAGTGTTCGGCGCTGGAAGCCGAAAATGCTCAGCTGAAGCAGTCTGCGGAGAAGGAGGTTGCTGAACTTCGGGAGGGGCTCAAAAGAGAGAAAGAGGAACTTCAAAAAGACACCTCCCAGAAACTTTCTGACATCGGTTCTCGAGTGGCGGAGCTGACCTCGACCGTTGAAGCGATTCAAAAGGATAAGTCAGAAAGTGACGTAATCCTTGCGAAGACGCTCGAGGAAAAGGCGCAGCTCGAAGCTGAGGTCGCATCTCTGAAGAAGCCTTCAGAAGAGAAGAAGAAGATGAAGGGATTGAGGAGAAAGCTCAAGGATCTGGCGAAGGATTACGCGGATCTGGAGAAGGACTACGCGGATTTGGCGGTCAAGAAGCGGGAGTCCGATGATATGACGAAGTTGGGCTTTCAAGACGGCTTCTGTCTTGCTCGGCACCAAATTCTGCAGAAGTTCCCAGATTTTGACCTCTCCTTCCTGGAAGGCATGAACATCCCCAAGGAGCCTCGGTGGACTTGGTCCAAGATCGAGCACTTGAAACTGCCTCCTTCTCTCCCGGCGCCGAAGGCTGCTGACAAAAGCACAGAGGCTGGCAGTTTTCAAGACGCCGAGGTTCCTTAGTTTGTACTAGGGCCTTTTGCCTTCATTTTCTTCTTCTTTTTTGTAGTCTTTCAGCAACTTTCTTCTCTGTAAGCACTCTTTGGCTCAATAGATAAAAATTTGGCTAAGTATTTTTTGCCAGATTCCTTTGTTTCCCTCTGTCCCGAACATAATTCGCTCAAGAGACTTCGGAAAACCATACTTTTGCTTTCCTTTGTCCCGAACATATTCGCTCAAGAGACTTCGGAAAACCATACTCTTGCTTTCCTTTGTCCCGAACATATTCGCTCAAGAGACTTCGGAAAACCATACTCTTTTTCCTTCGCTTTCCTCTTGTCCCGAACATATTCGCTCAAGAGACTTTGGAAAAACTTACTTTTACTTTCCTCGGCGATTGCTTTCGTGAGACTCTTGTTTTGTACTTCTTCAGAACTTTTTACTTAGACAAATTTTTCCAACTTGTGCAATACAACTTTCCCACCGAACTTTTTAGGCATAGAATTTTTTCAAGGCCTCTGAGTGCCAAGTATTTTTTAATTCTATGCCTTCGGCATCACCGAGCTTATAAACTCCTTTTCGTACTTCGGCAAGTACCAGGTAGGGTCCTTCCCAATTTGCGCGAAGTACCCCGTGGGACGGCTTTCGGGGTGCAAATTCAGCCTTTCGGAGAACGAGGTCTCCCTTCTTTATTCCCTTTGGCCTGGCGCGTAGGTTTATGGCTGCTGCCACTCTTTGCTGGAAAGCTTTTCTTCTCAGCTCGGCTACTTCTCTGTGTTCGCTGACGAGGTCGAGCTTGGTTCTCAGGCCGAGGTCATTTCCTTTTTCATCGAACACTTGGACTCGTATTGACGGTTGTACTACTTCGACGGGGATGATGGCCTCTGTACCGAAGACGAGTGAAAAGGGCATTTCCCCTGTGGCTCTTCGGGGTGTCGTTCGGTAACTCCATAACACGCTTTGGAGTTCTCCTGGCCATTTCCCTTTTGCTTCCCTCAATCTCTTTTTCAGACCATCTTTTATCGTCCTGTTGGATACTTCTACCTGCCCATTACTTTGGGGGTGAGCTACTGGGGCGAAGTGCATTTTTGTCCCGAGGTCGCTAATGAACTCTTGGAATCCTTTGTCTACGAACTGGGATCCATTGTCCGCTACGAGTACCCTCGGTATGCCAAATCTGCATACGATGTTTTTCCATACGAACTTCCGCACTTCTTTTGCTGAGATAGTTGTCAGAGGTTCTGCCTCGACCCACTTAGAGAAATAGTCTACTGCTACTACGCAAAACTTTACGCCTCCAGGCGCCGTTGGGAGTGGCCCAATGAGATCTATGCCCCAAATTTCGAAGGGCCAAGGACAATCTGCCGAAGTCACGAACTCTGAGGGTGTTCTTTGGATGTTCGCATGTCTCTGGCAACTACCACATTTCTGGACGAACTGCTTGGCGTCCTTTCTCAGGGTAGGCCAGAAGTATCCTTGGCGAAGTATCACTGCTGCCAGGGCGTCGGTTCCGATGTGCGAACCACAGGCACCTTCGTGAACTTCTTCGAGGATCATTTCAGTATCCTCTTCACTAACACACCTCTGTAGTGGATTTGCATATCCTTGCCGATATAGTTCTTCCCCAATTAAGAAGAAACGTCCGGAGCACCTTCGCACTTTTGCGGCTTCGCTGGGGTCTTCGGGGAGTGTGTTAGTTGCGAGATACGTTTTGATTGGTTCTTTCCATCCTTTCCCCGAGGTCGCTATGCTTAACACCGCGATGCTGGGGTGGCTTAGCACTTCGGTGCAAGTTTTGGACTTCGCCAAACAGTCTGCCTCAGCATTTTCCCGTCGGGGTACGTTCTCGATTTTCACGACGTCGAACTCCCGAATGAGCTTTGTTACCAACTCATGGTATTTCGCCAAAGTCGGGTCTTTCGCGCCATAGTCCCCTGCCATTTGCCGGACCACCAGCTGGGAATCACTATGGGCTTTCAAGTTTCTCACGCCAATTTTTCTGGCCAGGCGTAATCCTGCTATGAGGGCCTCATACTCGGCCACGTTGTTGGTGGCGTTGAAACTGAACTTGATGGCCTTCATTACTTCTAGGCCTTCGGGGCCTCTGATAATCACTCCAGCTCCCTGGTGTTCGGATCCTGAGGCCCCGTCAACATATAACGTCCATTCTGGCTCGTCTTCGCCCGAAAATGAATGTCCCTCCTCGGTGTTTGGTACTTCGGCGATGAAGTCTGCCAAAGCTTGAGCTTTTATAGCTTTCCGGGGTTCATACGTGATGTCGTGTTCGCCAAGCTCTATACACCACTTGGAAAGCCTTCCCGAATGATCAACTTTCCTCATAACATCCCGTAGAGGCAGGGTACTTCGGACGATAATGGGGTGAGCCTGAAAGTATGGCCGTAGCCTCCTTCCTGCAAGTACCAAGGCATATATAGCTTTTTGAAGCAAAGGGTACCTGACTTCGGCGCCATGCAGGGACTTGCTGACATAGTAGACCGGCCATTGCTTTGGCCCTTCTTCTTTCACGAGGACCGAGCTCACAGCTTTTTCTGTGACGGCGAGGTACAGTACGAGGGGCTCTCCCTCCCGAGGTTGCCGCAGAGTCGGCAGGCTGGCCAAGTAGACTTTGAGTTCTTCCCAGGCTTTTTGGCAATCTTCATCCCAAGGATGACCATTCCTTCCGAGGTCGCCTTCCATCTTTGCTGCCTTTGTGAGGACTTTGAAGAAGGGTCGACACCTATCTCCGTACCTGGAAATAAACCTGCTCAGAGAGGTTATTCTTCCGGTCAGTCTCTGCACGTCTTTGACTGTGGCAGGAGTTCGGAATTCAAGCAGAGCCTTAATCTTCTCGGGGTTAGCATCGATGCCTCTTTCGGATACCATGTACCCAAGGAACTTTCCCGAGGTCACCCCGAAGATGCACTTCTCAGGATTAAGGTGGATCCCGAAGGTTCTGAGTTTTTGGAAGGTTTCCTCTAAATCTGCAACGTGGTAGCCAGGCAGTTTGCTCTTGACTATCATATCATCAACATACACCTCCATGTTCCTCCCCATTTGGTCTTTGAAGACCTTGTTCATCAGCCTCTGGTAGGTGGCTCCTGCATTTTTGAGTCCGAAGGGCATCCTGATATAGCAATATGTTCCTCCCTCGGTGATGAAGGCAGTCTTCTCTTCATCTTCGGGGTCCATCCTTATCTGATGGTAACCACTGAAAGCGTCCAAGAAACTTAGGAGCCCGTACTCGGCAGTTGAGTCTACCAGTTGGTCTATTGGCGGAAGAGGATATGAATCTTTCGGGCAAGCATCGTTCTTTCAAATTTCTGAAGTCGATGCACATCCGGAGCTTACTACTTCCTTCCTTTGTGGCAACTACCACGTTGCTTAGCCATTCGGGGTAGTTTACCTCCCGGATAACGCTAGCGTCTATCAGACGCTGGACTTCGGTCTTGACGAAGTCACTTTTGTGAGCTGAAATGCTCCGTTTCTTTTGCCGGACAGGTTTTACTTCCGGACTCACTTTGAGGCTATGCTGGATTACGCGAGGGTTTACCCCTGGCATGTCCTTCGGCGAGTAGGCGAACAGATCTTTATTTGTAAGCAGAAAAGATACAAGTTTTTCCTTGTCTCCTTCGGCCATGCTTTTCCCTATTCGGGTGCTATGGCCTGGGACAAGCTCTACTTTTTCTGTTTCCGCTTTTGTGGGATCTTCTGCCTCGCCCCTTTCCAGCTCTTTTGCTTCTACAGCATGTGCTAAGTTGCTTGCTGGAGCTTTTCGTGCTCTGACGAACACCTTTCTCACCTCGCCTTCATCAATGAAGATCTTTGCGTCTCCTTCTTTGGTGGCGAAGGTGACGGTCAGGTACTTTACATCAGGGCGAATGTGCAAATTTCCCTGTGTCTGTCTGCCGAGGATGGCGTTGTATGACGAAGGAACGTCCATGACTATGAACCTTGCCATGGTAGAGGCGAACAACTCAGCAGTTCCTTTCTCCGAAGTTCCTTTCATCATCAAGGGGAGGTCGATCCACCCGAGGACAGGTAGCTCAGATGGTCCTACGCCGAACGTGGGTGAAGTGACGGCCTTAAGGTCACTCCTGGATAGGCCCAAGCTTGGCAGCAAATGTGAGAACAAGACGTCTGCGTTTGACCCATCATCCAGCAGTACCCTCTTGACGTCCCAGTTTCCTATCCTCGCCATTATCAGCAATGGATCGTCATGGGGAAATACGATGGTGGAGCCATCCTCGCGGGCCAATTTTTTCATTGGGCTCTGATATTCCATCACCGCTATCTCTCTGGCCCTTCTTTTTCTTTCCGAGGATGGAAGTCCGGTTGTGATCGTCTGTATTACTCCTGCCGAAGGTGGAGGACGCCTTCTCGGACTTCGGTTCCTTCGCCTGTCCGAATCGTAATCCTCGTCATCGGGCTTTCCTTCTTCCTCTTTTTTCCCTTTCGGGGAAGGCATTCTCAAATAACGCCGAAGCTGGCCCTGCTTTATCAGTGATTCAATGTACTTTTTCAACTGAAAGCAGTCTTCGGTGTCATGACCGTGATCACGGTGGAACTGACAGAACTTCTTCATGTTTCTTCTGTTGTCAGCAGTCATGCCCCTCGGTCGTTGGATTTGAGCCCCCTGTTTTTCCAATGCCATGAGGACGTTAGCCCTCGTGGTGCTCAGAGGTGTAAAGTTTTGGGGCTTTCTTCCTCCTACTCGCATTCTCCGAGGTCGGCCTAACTGTTCCGTTGTACACCAGGCTTGCTGGCTGGACCCTTCGCCACGAGCGTGAATATGGTCAGCCTTTGGTCCGGTCATTCTCAGCTCTTCGGCTGTCATATGTTGTTCAGCCCTTTGGTAGAATTCTCCCAGTGTGTCCGGGGGATCTTTGGAAAATTCATAAAACAAGTGCGAATCCCTCCGGAGGCCCCTCGTCATGGCGAGGATGCGGATTTCGGGACGAAAGTCCGGAACACTGAGGGCCTCTCTGTTGAACCTCTCGACATAGTCACGGATGGTCTCCCCGTTTCTTTGTGCTATGTCAAACATTTGGACGGGCATCTTCGCCGTCGGCTTGCTCCCAATGAACTGTTGGGTGAACGCTGTGGACAGCTCCTGGAACCCCCTGATGTTTCCGGGAGGCAGGGAATTGTACCAGGCAGTTGCTGGTCCTGCGAGGGTGACTTCAAAGCACTTGCAGAGTGTAGCATCATCAGCCCCGTGTAGCACCATGCTGCGTTTGTACTTTGTTAGGTGGGCCTGGGGATCAGTCCGACCCTCATAGGTCTCTAGCCGAGGTAGCCTGAAGTCACTTGGCATGGCCGCCTCGACCACTGTTCGGGCGAAAGGAGTTTCATCTCCAGAGACGGTTTCAGTTAGCCTGGCCCAAACAGGCTTGCGTGCCACCTGCTGTTCCACTCTCTCCAGTCTTGCCAAGACTTTCTCCAGGAGGAGCGTGGCACTGGGCTCCTCTTCCTGGTGCTTGGAGGTTCTTGGGTAAAAGGACTGTTGCCGTCTCTTCGGGGAGCGACTTCGGTACCGAGGTGAGGGGGACCTTGCCTCTGGCGACAAACTTCTTCTGGACGGGACTTCGGGTCGTTCAGACCTCGCTCTTTCCGCCAGCCGTGCTCCGAGGGGCAAGTTATCTGTCGAGGATTCTTCTCGTGGTTCCCCACTTCCCGAGCTATGATGGGTTGCCCTTGGGCTTTTCTCCCGAGGTCGTGCTGGCGAAGTGGGTTTTTGCGCCTGGGCCGGTTGCGGCCATCTTCGGTCTATTTGTTGTGTCATTTCAGCCACAACAGACCTCTGAAAGTCTCTGAAAAAACCCATGGTGATGACAAGAGGGCGTTCCTCTTCAGGCAAGGAAGTCTCTGGGGGACTTTGTTCGGTAGCTGGTTGGGTCTCAGGCGCGGACGGGGACTTCGGGAGTCCTTTGTCCTTCGAACGCCGAGTTTCGACAACAGCTACCTGGGAGTAGTTTCCCACAGACGGCGCCAAATGATGCCCCAAGGCATCTTCGTTTGCTGTCATGTTGACAGGTGGAGAGACTTCCTGAGGAGGCGAGCGCCTGGAGCTCTGGTTTCCCAGCTGAGTGTGCCTGAAAAGCTCAAAGAAGAGGTTAGGAGGTCCCCGGTTTGCTTTTCCGGGGAGGACCCTCCGACGCCCAAGTCAGTTTTCTGAGTGAAGGTGGAGGAAGAACACTAAGGGATCAAGTGTCTTGCCTGTTTTGTGTTTTCTCAGAGGGAGGAAAATGCCCTTCCTTTGCCCAGTCCCATTTCCTAGTATTTATAGGAGTAGCTGGTCTGTTCAGATCATGACACGTGTTCGGTCGGATTTGATCTGTCTCTTTGGACCTAGGGGACAGGCAGCCGTTTGCAGCCTCTTTTAGCCCTGGACCCGGACGGGTTGTGTCAGGACTGGGGCGGCTGCGGCGTGTCATTTCGCCGTTCAGATGTGACGTGTAGGGCTTGTGGGTGACATGTCAGAGGCTCCTTAAATGCTCATACCGTACTCCCGAGGTCCCCTGGGCGAGGTCTCCCTTCGGTGCGGGCACCCTCTTCGGATTCTATCCGTCCTTCGGTGCGAGCACCTCCTTCGGGATCTATCCCATAATTCTGGGAGCGCCCTTGATGAACACCTTCTTCGGGACTCACACCCATAGTTCGGGGATTCCCTCGTTCAGGTGTTTCTTGTTCGAGGAAGACCTCTTTGGGGCCTCTTCCTTCGGGGAGATTCTCCCTTGCTTCAGGGAGATGGCTCTCTTACCCGAAGACGGTCAGTTTAGCCCCTCGATGGAGACGGTGTTGTCCTCGGAATTCTTGACGAGCTACCGAAGTCTCGAGCTCATAGTGTTTGACTTCGCACCTTCCGAGGTGAGTGAAAAGATCCTCTCTTGGGTGACGTCAGACTCCTCGGCCAATATTCTGGCAGGGAGTTACTACCGAGGAGGCAATAGCCTTTGGCTATCAATAACACCAACTTCAAGAAAAATGGGGTCCTCATCACCCTCGGATTTGCGAAGCTACCAACCTCGGAAAAATAGATCCACCATCCTCGACAGAGGAAAAAGTCTCTTGAAGATGGTCTACTCTTCCGAAGGGCCTTCCTTAGTAGCCACCAGGGATAAATCTTTGGCCGAAGGGGTCTCACAACTCCGAAGGGGTTTCACAGAGAAATGACAAAAATGGTTAAGGAGCCTCTGACAAAGAGACCTTGCACTTGCCCCCACCCTTACCCTCTAGCCAGAACTACCTACAGCCAGCTGGAGATACTCGACTCCAAAGGTACGGACTAGATCTAGCCAAACATGTGTCATGATCTGGATAGACTGTGCAAAATGGCCTCCTCCTTCCACCCTCCTATAAATACTTAGGAAGGTCATTGGTAAGAACAACGGGACTCTCTCTTCCTTACTCCTTGCTCTTAACAATTTTTCTCCCATATACTAACTTGGGCATCAGAGGCTCCTACCCTGAAAACACATTCCGGGGAGCTCCTAACCAACGTTCTTTAAAGTCTTATAGATATCTTCTCATCGGAAGTTTCCCCTTCAGGCTAACATGTCATACAACAAGGATGCTGCGGAGCATCATTTGGCGTCATCTATGGGAAACCATTCTTAGGTCACTATTGTTGAGACTCAGTGTTCAATGGACAAGGGAATCCCGAGGTCCCAGTCCATGCCGGAAACTCAAGCAGCGACTGAACAGCTTGCAATGGAGACTTCCTTGCTTGAGGATGAACATCCTCTAACGATCATGATGGGCTTTTGGCACGACTTTTAGCACTCTATCGTGGCTGAAATGACATAACAACTTGACCAAAGGTGGTCACAAGCACCTTCAAAAAAGAGCATCCTATCCGGACGCACGTCCGGAGAAAAGTCACAAGTCACCTCATCGGAGCTCTGGAAGTGGGGGTTCTCAAGATGAGTCCTCAATGAAGAACATACCAGCCCGGGTACATCGCACTGCAAGAACTTGGTCATAAGAGCTCAGAACTTCCCACCGGCGAAGTCCATCTCCAGCCGGGAAGTCCTTATCCCCGTGCTAGAGAAGTTACTCACTGAAAAGAAGACGTCATTCTCCATTGCCAGTGACTACTAAGCAACGAGGAGAGGATAGTGCTACCACCCTTATGGAGATAATCCTGGAAAGGTTAGAGAAAGTGGAAAAACAGGTTTCCTGAAAGCCTGTCTGGTCAAGGTTGTCGGAGACCTTCACCGAAGAAGAGTCACCCTTCATCCATATGATAGTAGAGGCACCAATGCCCAGTGATTTCCATGTTCCACGCCTGGAGACATATGATGTGCGCAGAGACCCCCAAGCCTACCTAACAAAATATAGGCACAGCACGGTCTTACATGGTGCTGATGATGCCACGCTTTGCAAGTGTTTTGAAGTCACATTGTTAGGGCCAGCAATTGTGTGGTATAACTCTCTGGCTTCCAGAACCATAATGGGTTTCCAGAAGTTGTCCATCTCATTCACCCAGTAGTTCATCAGAAGCAGGCCGATAGCGAAAATGCCCGTCCAAATCTTTGACATAGCCCAAAAGAATAGGGAGACCATTCGGGACTATGTCGAGAGGTTCAACTGAGAAGCCCTCAATGTGCCTGACTTTCGCCTGGAAATACGCTTCCTCGCCATGATCAGGGGACTTAGGATGGACTTACAACTCTTCTATGAGTTCTCCAAAAACCCCCTGACACCCTCGGAGAATTCTACCGAAGGGCCGAGTAGCACATGATAGCCGCTGAGCATAGTCACTTTGAGAGTCAGAGTCACCAACCTCGGTATTCCACCGAGAGAGGGGGCAAACCTCGGAAAACAAGGGGAAAGAGGCTAGTATCATTCACTCCCCTAAATACTACAAGAACAAACATCCTGATGGCCATGGAAAGGCAAGGAATCACAATCCAACGCTCGAAGGCCATGACCTCGGAAAATAAGAAGAACATGAAGAAATTCTGTCAATTTCATCGGGACCATGGGCACAATACTGAAGATTACTTCCACCTGAGAAAGTATATTGAATCTTTAATTAAGCAATGGCAACTTCAACGCTACCTGGGGATGCCGCCACCCAAGGCCCGAGAAAGAAAGGAAAGAGAAAGGAAAGGAAAGGATGATGACTATGATTCTGACCGACATCGGAACTGAAGTCCTAGAAAGCACCCACCACCTTCGGCAGGAGTAATCCAAACAATCACCACTGGAATACCCTCGACTGAGAGGAAAAGGAAAGTCCGGGTAATCTCGATGATGGAATTTGACAACCCGGTGAACAAGCTTGTTCAGAAAGATGGGTCTACCATGAAGTTTCCACACGATGACCCTCTCCTAATCATGGCAAGGGTAGGGAGCTGGGATGTCAAAAGGGTGCTCATTGATGATGGGTCTAATGCTGATGTTTTGTTCTCTCATTTGTTGCCAAACTTGGGCATCTCAAGTGTTACCACCTCACAAAATGGAAGAATTACAAGTGTGTCATAATGACTAAAAACCATTATATTGTGTAATTCTCACCATAGTGATTGAAGTGTGGGGGGTAAAAGGCATGATCAACACCTCCTTAAAAGTGTTCTAAGTTGGTAACTTGGCCCCCAAGAAAAGCCTAAAGGATTGCTTGTTTGTCAAGCAACCTATGGACTTTTTTGTAAGGTTTTGGAAATTTAGGTACTCAATTGCAAAACTCTCAAGAAAGAGACTTGGAGAGTTATGGGAAGGATATAAATGGTATGAAAGTGCTATTGGAGGACCAAATTACTCATGGAAGACAAGTTTGGACAAAGGAAACACTAAAGGCAATAAGGACCTAAATGTCCTAGTGTAAACCTTAAGGTGTTCAAGCTTTTGACTTAAGTCTAAGGGTGGAATTGTGGGGTTATCCCACCATGGGGGAGGCAGCCAAGACTTGATAATTAGTCAAAAATATTGGGCACATGTGTACCAATGAGTTTAAGACAAAGAAACCATAATTAGTGAGAAAGAAAATGACATAAAGCAAGGTTAAGCTTGTTAAGTGTGTTTTGTGCCCTTAAGCTCATTTAAGGCCATTTAAGTGGCCAAATCACTTATCCCTCTCTCATTTTCATCCTCCCCCAGCCCAAGAACACATCCATACTTCCTCCATAGCCACCACACCTTCAAACTTGCAATTGATTGAAATTGAAGGCAAAAGGAAGCAATTGGAAGCAAACTAGAGCTATTTCTTGGATACTTCAAGGATCAAGCTTGATTTTTGGCCTACCCACTTTGGTAAGGGTTCTCTTGCTCTCATGGACTGTTTTCTGTAATTTTCAAACATCCATGGAGCTAGGGCTAAGCTTGGAAGAGAGCCATGAGCTTGATGAACCAAGCTTAGTGAGGGGAGTGCACTTATTGAAGGTTTTGTGACCTAGTGTGAAGTGCACAAAGATGGCAGTAAAATGAGGGTTTCTAGAGCCCAAAGTTAGTACTAACTACTGTTAAAATCCTCCTAAGACCAAGCATTAGCTTGGGGAGGGCTGCCATAGTGATTTGGTTATGTTTATTATGTGTTTTATGGACTAACCTATGGTATATTGTTACTGCTGCATTTCATGTGTTTGTTGGTTGTGTTTGGCTGCTGCATTTGGTTGCTATATCTTGTATATATGCATTGTGGTTTTTGTGTTTTAGTGTCTTTGGATGCAGGTTTTAATGATGGTCACATTGCCTATTGAATCCAAGTGTTACCCTTACTAAGTTTCTCAATGAAACTTACTCCCCTCAATTCTGTCATTTCAGGTCCAGCTGAAAGATCACCTTCAAACTAACCTTTGTGGTTTGAGTTTTAATCTGAAATTTCAGGTACATGAACTTCCATATGTCTAGTTATGATCTGGAAATTTTGGTGATTTTAGGAGCACATTTGGTATTTTTAATGGTGGTACTTATTGTGTTGTGCAGCAGCTGTCCAGCATCCTGTTTTTGGAGTCCATTGTGTCTCAGGACCTCCTGTAACCTAGGGTGCGTATTTAGCTGAGTTAAGACCATATTGTAGTGCATGTATGCATGTACATGTAGTGTATGTAAAATGAGACAAGTATGTGAACATTTGAGTAATGTTTTGGCTATGTAAGTGATGTGGTGCAAAGCTGCCTAAGTGTGAATGATGGGCTGCTTACTTGTAAATTCTGTTTTGGCCACATAAAGTTGCTAAAAGCAAGGGAATGTAATTCCTATGTGTAATGGACATATATGGGATAGCCTTGGAGGGTTTTCCCCTTGTGAATGAAGTGTTTGCACACTTTGGAAAAATTGTATGGGCAAAATGGTCCAAAAGTTGCCAGAATTTTGACTCTGGACCTAAAGTTTAATATCTCCCTGTGTAGAATGAATCTTGATATGAAATTTTGACCACACCTAGAGAACATCTAGAGGTTGAACTGGGATTTGGAATTTATGAATTTAGAGCCCTGTACCCAAAGATATGACATTGCAAATTTGGCTAAGTTACTGTTCATTTGGTCAGAATTTTGTAACCAACTTAAAAAATCCATAACTTGGTCCATAGGTGGGCTATTGATGTAAAAAAAAATTTCTTGGTTTTCTCTAAGTCTCTACTTGGTAATGGAGAAAATAAAATAGGGGGTATGTGGCTAGAATGATACATTTTATTAGTGGAAGTTATAGGTGCAGTGGCTGGTCACTAGAATTTAATAAGATTGCCTAATGTGTGGTAGCCAAGATTAAGACTTGTGCTAGTGTTTTCCTTCTTTGCTGCCATGGTGTGCATGAAATGTGAATATGTGTGTGATGGTTGGACCAATATGCATGTGTTTACATAGTGCCCAAGAGGGCCACTTGGGTATGCACACTAAGGGTAGTGTTTTGATGGCCTACAGAACATTACCAATCCTGGGAGTTTAAATGCACAATTTTCGCACCATAATTGGACTACCCCGAAGTGGGCAACATCAAGGGTGATCTTAAACCCGTTACCTCTCCTACTTTTGGTGTAGGTCCCTCGGAACTCCCAGCACTCAGTTAGATCAATCTACCCTTTATGTTAAAGGGAACCTCAGTTCAGACCATGGAGGAACTCTTTGGTTCCACCATGATGAGGTTTATCATCATAGATGTCCCTTCTTCATACAATGCCATCCTCGAAAGGCAAACACAGCGTAATCTTCACATTCGCCCAGATGTGAAATACCTAACGGTCACATTCGGCACAAAAGAAGGTGACATGGAAATACTCATCGATCAAGCCGAAGTAAGGAATGTTTTCATGAAAGCAAGATAGAGCCCAATGAAAGTTCACAGACAGACTTTGGGAGAGAAGAGCATGGTCGTCAAAGACGCAATTTAAGGAGAAAAAAAATGATTTTGAAAAAATAGAAATAGAGGATGTAGAACTTGTCCTGGGCCAAAGTACTCGAGTGTGGAAAAAACTGGCCTAAGGTGATAAGGAAAAGCTTGTATCTCTTCTATTAATGAACAAAGATCTGGTTGCCTACTCTCCGAAGGATATGCCCGAGGTAGACCTTAGTATAATTCAACATTATCTTAAAGTACGCCCAAAGGTGAAGCCTGTTCAACAGAAAAAGCGTAGCCTCTTGGCACATAAGAACAATTTCATTAAAACCAAAGTCCAATGGTTAACAGAGGTGGGCATAATAAAGGTGGTCAAGTACCCCGAATGGCTCAGCAATGTTGTTGTTGCCATGAAGAAAGTGAGTGATAAACTCTGAATGTGCTTCAACTTTTGAAGCATAAATGATACCTGTACAAAGTACTCATATCCTTTGTCACCAATAGACCAATTGGTAGATTTCACTACAGAATATGGTCTACTTAGCTTCCTCGACACTTTTAGCAAATATCACCAAATTCAGATGAATCCTGAAGATGAGGAAAAAATCACCTTACCGAATTTGGGACCTACTGCTACGTTAGAATGCCCTTTAGCCTTAAAATGAAGAGCAATATTCCAAAGGCCGATGAACAGGGTATTCAGCTCCCAAATTGGGAGAAATATGGAAGTATATGTCAATGATATGATAGTTAAGAACAAGCAGCCTAGTAGTCATATCATGGACTTGAGGGAAACATTCCACCAACTTTGGGAATTCATAACTCGTCTTAACCCTGTGAAGTGCGTGTTTGGGGTGACTGCTAGAAAATTCCTTGGGTTTATTGTATCCGAAATAGGTATCGATGCCAACCCCGAAAAGGTTAAGGCCTTGCTAGGATTGCAAACTCCCACGAGGACCAAGGATGTGCAAAGGCTTACAGGAAGAATCACGGCCTTTAGCAGGTTTATCTCCAGATACGGGGACTAGTGTCTACCATTCTTTAAGGTGCTCACCAAAGTAGCAAAAGATGAAGGCAACTTCGGTTCTGAGGAGCACCCTCGGAATGAAGATTGCCAAAAAGCTTGGATTGAACACAAGAGCTACTTAACCCATTTGCCGACACTTTGGCAGCTATTGGAAGAAGAACCTCTCATCCTTTACCATGCCATCACAGAAAAGGCAGTAAGTTCGGTACTTGTAAGGGAAGAGGGAGGAAAGTAGTGGCGAGTATACTATGTGAGCAAGTCCCTACATAGTGCCGAAGCAAGGTACCTTCTTCTGCAAAAGGCCATCTATGCCCTAGTGTTGGCAAGTAAGAGGCTGTAGTCTTATTTCCAAGGGCATCCCATCACGGTTCAAAGTAACTTCCCTCTTAGGGATGTCATGAGGAAGGTAAACCACTCTAGAAGATTATCAAAGTGGTGCATCGAGCTTAGTGAATACGATATCACCTATGAGCCAAGAAAGGCAATAAAGGCCCAAGTATTGGTGGATTTCATCGCCGAAGTACCAAGAATTCAAGGTACTTTAGAGGACCTTAAAAAGATGAACATGAGTGGACACTCTTTGTCAACGCCTCCAGTTCTGAGCCTCAAGGAGTTGGAGTAATTATGCGGGGACCTAAAGGTATATAAGCTTCAAAGTCCATCAAGTTCAGTTTAGTGTCACCAATAACGTGGCCAAATATGAAGCCTTCACAGCAAGCTTATGATTGGCAAAAAGTGTTGGTGTGAGAAATCTGAAGCCCCATAGTGATTCTCAGCTGGTGGTCCGACAAATGGCAGGGGACTACAGGGCAAAAGACCCAAACTTGGCAAAGTACCATGACCTCATAAAAAGGCTTATCCAAGAATTTGACAAGGTGCAAATACAAAACATACCCCGATGAGATAATATGGAAGCGAATACTTTGCCCAAACTAAAGGAGTCCACCGAAGTACTAGATCAACCTAGCATAGCAATAATGTCCGTAGCAACCTCGACTAAAGGATGGAAGGATCCTATCAAGAAATATCTCGCAACTTCGGAACTTCCTGAAGGCCGTCTTGAAGCCTCGAAGGTGTGAATGCGCTGGGGAAAACACTTCCTGATCGGGGAAGAATTGTACCGACAAGGGTACGTAAATCTGCTACAAGGTGTATCAGTGAAGAGGACAGTGAGATAGTCCTCAAAGAAGTCCATGAGGGGACCTGTGGCTTTCACATTGGGACTGACGCCCTTGCTAGGGTACTACTTCGGCAAGGATATTTCTGGCCTACTTTAAGGAAAGATGCAAGGCAGTTTGTCAAAAAATGCGACAAGTGCCAGAGACACGCACCCATCCAGAGAATACCCTCGGAAATGATAACTTTGGCAAACTATCCTTGCCCCTTCACTGTTTGGGGTATTGACCTCATTGCCTCTCCCAACGGCTCCAGGAGGAGTGAAGTTCTGCGTAGTCGCAGTGGATTATTTCACTAAGTGGATCGAGGCAGAGCCTTTGGCAGCAATCTCAGCAAAGGACATACAGAGATTTGTCTGGAAGAACATCATATGCAGATTTGGCGTGCCGAGGGTGATAGTAGTTGATAATGGTTCCCAATTCACTGATAAAGGATTTCAGGAATTCACAACCAACCTCAGGATAAAATTGTACTTCGCCCTAGTTGCCCATCCTCAGAGCAATGGACAAGTTGAAGTGTCCAATAGGACTATAAAAGACAGTCTGAAAAAATGGTTGAAAGAGGCAAAAGGAAAATGGCCGGGAGAACTCCTGAATGTGCTATAGAGTTAACGAACAACCCCTAGAAGAGCCACTGGAGAAACACCTTTCTCACTCATCTTAGGCATAGAAGCTATTATCCCTGTAAAGGTCATGCAACCATCTATCAGAGTACAGATGTTTGATGAAGAAGGGAACAACCTCGGTTTAAGGACCAAGTTAGATATTATTGACGAACATAGAGAAATGGCCGAACTCAGAAGAAAAGCATTTCAGCAGAAGGTAGCCATCACTACAAACTTGCATGTCAAGCCTAAAAGGATCAATAAAAGAGACCAGGTTCTCCGAAAAGCTGAACTGGAACCCTGAAGACCATCTCATAGTGTACTTCAGGCAAATTGGGAAGGACCTTATTTGGTCCTCGAGAAAGTTCGCTCATGAGTCTATAAGCTCGGGAATACTGAAGGAAAAGAGTTGAAAAACACATGGCATTTAGACTCTTTGAAAAAATTCTACACTTCGAAAAAATTTCAGGTGAAAAATTATGCAGAGTACGCCGAAGAAGGTGAACTGAATGTGGTTGCTTCTGAAAGTGCATGAGTAGTAGTGTACAAGTTTTACCGAAGGTGGTCGACCGAATATGGTTGATCCCGAAGGTACTTAACTATATCAGCACAAAAACAAGTTTTATCGAAGGTGGTTGACTGAATATAGTTGACGCCGAAGATACTTAACTATATCTATACAAAGCAAAGTTTTACTGAAGGTGGTTGACCGAACATGGTTGATCCTAAAGGGAGTTAACAATTTTTGTACGAGCCAAGTTTGCCGAAGAAGGTTGATCCTGAGTCTAGCTAGCCAAACATGGTTTTAATTCCATTCTTAAGCACTTAGGATAATACCCATTACTTACCAAGGACGACTGGGTGTTGCCTTTGGAAAGACTAAGGCTGTGAATCCTTGATAGTATATTTTAAAGATAATACACCACCAAAGGAGCTTATCGCTGAAGATGGATAAATGACGAAGATTGAAACAATGCCTGAAGTCATACCCATTGTGGACTTAGCCAAAATTTCAAGCAAAAAAAAAAATGAAAGTTCCATTAAGTCCCACTGATGAAATACCAAGTACAAAAACAAAAAAAAAAAGCTATGATCTATTAGTTATCAGTCTCCTCATTGGGCTCCTCGGCAGTAACACCTTCGCTGTCCTCATCTTCAGCACCATCACCATCATTCACAGCTAAAGGTGGAAGGTTAAAATACTCAATTCTCGACCAAGAGGAGGAAGGACCTTCGGGAATGTCAAGGGCCCTTAGGAAGGAAACGTCGAGGTCCGGGTACTAGGAAAGGACTTGATGACGGGCGAGGCAAAAGCCATCTTGGAAAAATGACTTGGTTGCCTCATCTGACTTTGCCTTTTCAGCCTTCAAGTCCTCCAGCTCCTTCTTCAACGCTTCGACCTCCTTTTCCAATTTCTTTTTCTTTTTCTTTTTCTTTTCCTTCTTCAACTGCTCGATCTCGGCAAGAAAGTCAGCATTGATCCCTAATGCCTTCGTGAGATCGGCAACAGCATCTTCCTTTTCTTTCTGAAGAGCCTCACCCTTTGAAGACAACTCCATGACCTTCGCATCGAGGTTGGAGATTTTGGAGGAAAACTCCTCGACTAGCCCCTTCTGGCTATTCAACACTTCCTGCTGAAAGGTTGGCCAAGTCCTCCTTGGCGATTTTGTTGAGCTCACCATATGATAGCCAAACGCTATCGCCTCTATCTGGCCGAACTCCCTGCCACAAGAATGGCCAGAAAAACTGACGCTACCCGAGAAAAGGTGTGATCATGCACCTCGGGAGATAGCCGAAGAGCTCAGAGCCCGGCACGCCAGGAAAACCCGAGGACACTACTCGCCCCCCCAAGGTTGTGAACAGATCGCCTTCGGAAAAGCGGCACCAGACATAGCGAGCCGAACATGATATCCCCGAAGGCGGAACTCCCTGAAACTGGGAACCCCCGAACTGAGGGCTTGTTTCCCGAAGAGGCTCTGTCCGTACCAAAGGATGACCTCACCCAGGGACTTTGGGAGTACGGCAGGAGCATTTATGGAAGCATTTAAGGAAGCCTCTGACACATCCATTCGCAGACGCCACAATCCGCCTCAAAAGGCGCACTGCCACGCTGACGCCATCAGAATCACATCATGGCCCATCTCAGCACACGGCTCAAGGCAACCTGCTACCAGCTATCTGTCTCCTACGCCCAGAAATTCAGGAACATCCGACTGAACACGTGTCGCGATCTGAACGGGCTAGGCACTCCTATAAATACCAGGAATTAATACTTGGCAAGGGGTTGGCTGGTTGGCAGAAATACGGCTCCCACACTCTGAGAAAATTACCAGGCCAGACTCCTCAGCCCTTTGTGCTATATTCTCTGCCTTTCTCTCAGCCACCACTGACTTGGGCGTCGGAGGCTCCCCCCCCCCGAAAAACACTCCGGGGGCCTCCTAACCCTTTGTTTCTAAGCTTTCAGGCACTCTCCTTTGGGCGATCCAATCCACCAGGCATTCTTCCTCCCAGAAGTCTCTCTTCCAGTCATCATGACTCTGAACGATGAGGCCCCTGGCCATCACCATACTTAACAACTGAGCTCGCAAGTAGTTCCTTCACCTTCACCAAGTTCTCCTCTGATTTACCTTGGACCGAAGATTGTTTGGCTGCCCAGGCCCAAAAGTATCCACCATATGCCAAACGCTACAAAAAATAGAACTTCGACTGTGGGTCACAAGCAATAGAGACTCAAAATTTTTCTAAGTCCTAAGGGCTAAGGTTTACTTGGGTAGTATGCTGGATTATCCAAGAGGCAAGGACCTCTTTGTTGGGGCACTCATTGGTTAAGGTTTGGAAGGTGGCATTGGTCATAATGCCCTTCTCCATTTGAGGGGCCATCTTCTGGCTGTCTTTGGAGAACAAGTCCATGTCCTCGATAAAGGTCCAGAAAGGCTCCCTCGGAACGTTATCCATTGGGATCTTGGCATCCCGAATGGTCCTCCACCAAAGGTGGTCCGTCATCCACACCGATCGGGCCCTATCCTCTACAAAGTCATGCCAAAGTTCTGTTATAACATTATCACTTAGCCATTCATCTATAAGGTCTAAAATACAAAAAAATCCCAAACTCATAGATGAATGGCTAAGAGACAAACCTGGTGGAAGTTTGGCGCCCTCTCTGCCAAACTCACTGATATCTAGCACCTCGGTAGGAATGTCCTTGCCCTTCATTCTTTGTCTCTCTTAGGCCTCTTCGGCTAAAATCCTCCCCATCAAAGTCCCCAATGTCTTGATAGCAACATTAAGAGTTAGGGAGGTTGAGTAGATGGCCAGCTCTAAGGGCAGGTCAGCACGCATGGGCATTCGGTCAAGCACCTCCACTTGGTCTTTGGGGGGAAGCAAAAGGGACTCCTCCTTATTCTTCTTCGACCTCGGGGCCGACGATGATCCAACGGGCACCTTCTTTCTCTTAGGCACCTTTTTCTTTTGCTATTCTCCCTTTTTGGCTTGACCGAGGAAGAGACTCTTGTAAAACACTACTGACTGGTTGCCTATTTCTGCAAAGATAAAAACATCAGTGCAAGTACAAAAAAATCCTAAACAACAAACTGAAAAGGAGCTTACTCTTTACAAGCACCAAATACGTAAGTTCACCTCAAAGGACCATGACCAACGAGGACTTCTTCCCATCCACAGTCGGTTTTGGCATGTCAAAGTTAGTAATATGCCCCTTGAAAACCCTTAGTTCCCAAAGTACTTCTTCGGTCATGAAGCTCCATCTAATGGGGAAGGGGTAAAGAGAGTGTGGGGGTACCTCAGCATCCAAATCCACGATAGCATGAATATGGCTATCAAACTCCTCAAACTGAGACTCCAATTCTAAAGTTAATAGATTTCCTAGGTCTACTACATCGGTGGCCAAGGTACCTGAAGTCCATTGAGTAGGAAGATCCACCCACTTCTCATCAATCTCCATGAAAAAGTACTTCTTCTGCCACCCTCGTCAGCTGCCTTTGGTGTCAAAGGTGGAAATAAAATTCTTGCTCCCGGATCGTCAAGGGAGCAAAAAGTAGAATCCCCCCTTCGAGATAGGGTGAAGTTTGTAGTATTAGGGAAAGAAGACAAAATGTGGGACAATTTTGAAAACTCCACACATGCATAGGAAGGAATTGAAGTAGGCATAGGAGTTCGGAGGCATCCGATTGATGACTATGCCGTGGAATTGGCAGAACTTTGAAACCACCTTCGGTGGTGGATATCAAAGACCCACCTTCAATTGAGCTATGAAGACGGTGATCTCCTTCAGACGAAGAAGGTAGCTTAGTTCATTATGACTAGGTAGCCTAATTTTTTAGTAATAAGGAAGAAAAAACGTGAGCCTCCATTTCACCAACTACTCCGAAGTCATGTAGCTCAAGTGGGAGTTGAGAGGAAGGTAACTCTCAGGAATAGCTCTAACCGTGGCTTAGTCAAATGACATCTTCGGTGAATAAGGCACTAACCTCAGACAGATGGAGGAAAAAGAAAAGAAATGAGAAGAAGAACAACAACTTCGTAAATAAACCGAACTAATTCAGGAAAAAAATGGGAACTTCAGAAAATGCCGCAAAACCTCTTGGCGGAAATCATTATAGCACAAGAAAAGTTAGAAAGTAAAAGGAAATTCTAGAGCAAAAAGATTGACGGTAGAATAAGTAAGGAAACTGTAAAAGTAAGATGGTTTATGTAGACTGAGGGAGTGACATGGCCGTCCTTGGCCCTTGCCCAGGAAGCCTGTGCAAGCTGGTCTCATGCTGGTAGCAATTGGCTAGCTATATATGTATATGGATTAAAACTTCATGATACTAGTTGATTAACCTAGAATATGCAGGATGCATGCTCTTCATGCTTTGACTTGGATTAACAAAACCCATAAAACATTAACTTGGCCAAGAGATTTCCATAGAAAATAAGTTCAAACAGCCAAAGCATACAAAATCAACATTTATGTGAATTTACTACACATAACAACTATGTGCGAGCATTCATACATAAAGTAGACTAATGCCCTCACCTAAGAGCAACCCTAGAGTCTAAGACTCCTCAAAACATAGACCATGGAGGCAACTAAGAGTACTATATATACAAGCCTCAACTGAGATCTTCTTAAACTAACTCCCACCTTGGATGCAAGTCCTAGTGGCGAGTCTCAAAAGTCCTTGTCGAAGTACTAATAGGTTCTGCAGCTAAAGGAAAACTCTAGTTAGTATTGTTAATTGACCAAAAAGTTACCTATGTAGACTAGAATCATAGGAATTCTTAAGTACAATACCTGTACAAAAGCTACTACTGCGATAACCCTCAGTGGTTACCCGGCCCAACAACTTCAGAATCTGCACAACATAACTAGGGAGTGATAACATAAACATTCTCAGCAAAGGTCTTCATTGTACCTGCAAGAAAATTACTAAGGACTCCACATATAACCTGCTGTGAGCTTATACAGCTTGAGGGTCTAAAATATGTGCATATATAACTAGGTCCCTTGAGACCTCTCTTCATCCTAGTCCTTAAACTACAAGGCATTGCTTTGTCCTCTAGCGAGATTAGCTTGCCAACCTAACTAGTGATAAACCACCAGTTGAACCTCTCCCTTAATATGTTATACAGGGGAATTATGGTGGGACTGTTGTAGACTAGGCCATAAAGACCTTGTAGACTAGGTACACTAAGGTTTCACCATGCAACATCATGGCTACCAGAATGGCCAGGTCGCCAAGGGTTCCAAACCTTTCACCCAAGCTAGTGATGCCTAGTTGTGACCTCTTGTAAACTAGTTTTCTTGCTTATGGCACAAGTAACCATAAAACCTTAGAAAACTCAAGAAAACTCCTAGGTCTTGGAGGACTTTTGGAAGTCCCAGAGTAGCCCCGAAAATACTTAGACCCCAAGGTACCCTAAGAACCCCTTAAGGTCTCCCCTCGACCCTCCTAGCAAAACTTGGAAAATTCTTCTAACTTGCTTGTGGTGATGCATTGCCACCGTTGGTAACATTCTGCCAACTTTCTCCTGTATTGGCGATGCATCACCAATGATGTTCTACCAACTTTTTCTGGGATTGGTGATGCGTCATGGACTGGAGCACAAAATTGGCGACGCGTCGCCAATCTGTGTTTCTGCAGAATTCTCATGCATTTTGTTGTTATGAACTTTGGACACCTCTCAAACATATCAAACATGCTTGGAATGCCTCCAAACTTCACGTACAAAATATGCTACATAGATCACAACCAACTATCACAAGCCAATCTATGATGCCTTATAACATCATTCTAATCCTCACAAACCTCATAGTCCACCACAATTCAACCATATCCTCTAACTAATGCTATTGCTAGAATTACTCAAATTCTTCAAGTAAACTCATGCCAGTAGCATTAATTGAACTTCAAAACATAACTCCCTTACCTAAACTCCAAGTAACAAGCAAGAATCAAACTGTTTTCCAATCCACTAAGCTCACCAAAATACCACCTAAGTTCCAAGCAAAACATAGGCACCAAGTATCAAATTCTTGTTTCCTAACCAAAACCTAAGCTCCTAACCAACCAATAAACATGAGTTCAATCAAGAACACATTGGTTACCTCGTACTAAAAATAGGGGATGGGAGAACACATGCCTCTAAGCTCCAAAACCATGGTTTAACACTTGAAATGGGTTCCCAATCATTTATATACCTTTGATGGCTTCTCTTTGCACCAAGAAACTTGGATTTCATGGTCAATTGGAAGGCAAAATGAGGGTGGGAAGGGTGAACTCGAAATTGTGGCAGCCATCCCTCACTTTCCCTTCTTATAACCCTTGCTTAAATCAAAAGCCACAAAAGTATTAGACTTAATACACTTAACCCCCATTTTTGGTAACTTAGTTATTCTTGAATAATTCTTGTTTATTTCTTCAAGTTTGGGTTAAGGTTGAAAGCTAAGTTACAAAACTTCATTTTAATGACTTGGGACCAAGCCTGGTTATTCAGGATGCAAAATTACCATTTTTCCCCTAAACCTCATTTAGTGCCTTAACTTCCGTGGAACTCAGTGAACTTTGATAAACTTTCCTATTCTTGCTATGTAAACTTGAATTAAGGTTCCAAACTTAATTTAAAACACTTTACCTTCCTCAAGTATGCTTCCTACTAGTAGGGCCATAACATTCTGCCCTCATTCTGGAATTTTGGTCCCCCAAATTCCGCTACAACTCGGAAAAAAACACTAGGATATCTTTTCAGTATATCTTGCTCCATTTCCCAGGTAGCTTCCTCTTCACTATGGTTAGACCAAAGGATCTTAACCATTGGAATCTACTTAGTTCGAATTTTCTTGACTTGCCTATCAAGTATTCAAATGGGTTTCTCTTCGTAGGTCAAGTATTCCTGAATGCGCACCATTGAAGCATTAACTACCTATCCCAGATCCACTGTGCATTTTCAGAGTAGACTAACGTGAAACACGTTATGCACTTGGGATAGGTTAGGTGGTAACGCCAATCGATAAGCAACTTTCCTTATCTTTTCCAATACTTCATAGGGGTCCAATGTACCTAGGGGCTAACTTGTTGGGTTTTGGGAGCCAAACAGAACAGCAGAATTTAACCGAAACCCTCTAGGATCCAAGTGAAACGGGATACACCGAGTGTTCAAAAATTTTCATACCTAATTTTCGGTTGAGATCTCTTACTCAACTGTAGAGTCGAATCACAAAACCTGAACAATTAACATGTTCAAGCTCTCTATGGTATCCACACGAGCCTATCGGGATCACCACGCTTCCACCGCGTCTCGGCAGGTGCATTTCTCTTGCGCTCGTAGTGCTAGCTTGCATCCTCCAAGGAATTGCAAGAGAAGAGTGTGGCTGTGCTTTTGGGAGGCTAGGGCAAAGAGACCTACGAATTTCTCACTAAAAGTTGTATTTATAATGAGACTCAACTTCCAGGCCTAATGGGTTTCAAAGCCTCAATCCAATTAGGATTTAATTTTGGGCTTAATAATGGCTCAACTCTTGGGCCCATTATTAATACGAAATTAAAGTGAAACTATAACCCAAATAATTAGCCCATGCACTCTAATGATCCAAGTAGCTCTATGTGTGCGACCCAATAGGGTCCTACCACATTGGCAATGATCAAATCACATTTATGATCATAAGCAATGAGCGGTGTCTAGCAACACATCATTGCTACCCAAGTGATAAGATTGTCGGTGTTACCACCTCACAAAAATGGGAGAATTACAAGTGTGTCATAATGGATAAAAACCATTATATTGTGTAATTATCAAAGGCATGATCAACACCTCCTTAAAAGTGTTCCAAGTTGGTAACTTGGCCCCCAAGAAAAGCCTAAAGGATTGCTTGTTTGTCAAGCAACCTATGGACTTTTTTGTAAGATTTTGGAAATTCGGGTACTCAATTGCAAAACTATCAAGAAAAAGACTTGGAGAGTTATAGGAAGGATATAAATGGTATGAAAGTGCTATTGGAGGACCAAATTGCTCATGAAGGACAAGTTTGGACAAAGGAAACACTAAAGGCAATAAGGACCCAAATGTCCTAGTGTAAACCTTAAGGTGTTCAAGCTTTTGACTTAAGTCTAAGGGTGGAATTGTGGGGTTATCCCATCATGGGGGAGGCAGCTAAGACTTGATAATTAGTCAAAAATATTGGCCACATGTGTACCAATGATTTTAAGACAAAGAAACCATAATTAGTGAGAAGGAAAATGACATAAAGCAAGGTTAAGCTTGTTAAGTGTGTTTTGTGCCCTTAAGCTCATTTGTGCCCATTTAAGTGGCCAACTCACTTATCTCTCTCCCATTTTTAGTCTCCTCCAGCCCAAGAACATAGTCACCCTTCCTCCAAAGCCACCACACCTTAAAACTTACAATTGATAGAAATTGAAGGCAAAAGGAAGTAATTGGAAGCAAACTACTGCTATTGCTTGGATACTTAAAGGATTACACTTGATTTTTGGCCTACCCACTTTGGTAAGGGTTCTCTTGCTCTAATGGGTTATTTTTTTTATTTTTAAGCAACCATGGAGCTAGGGCTAAGCTTAGAAGAGAGCCATGAGCTTGATGAACCAAGCTTAGTGAGGGAAGTGCACTTATTGACGGTTTTGTGACCTAATGTGAAGTACACAATGATGGCAGCAAAAATTGGGGTTTCTAGAGCCCAAAGTTAGTACTAACTAGTGTTAAAATCCTCCTAAGACCAAGCATTAGCTTGGGGAGGGCTGCCAAAGTGATTTACTTAAGTTTATTGCATGTTTTATGGACTAACCTATGGTTTATGTTACTACCGCATTTCATGTGTTTGATGGTTATGAATGGCTGCTGCATTTGGTTGCCATATATTGTATATATACATTGTGGTTTGGTGTTTTAGTTTCTTTGGATGTAGGTTTTGATGATGGTTACATTTCCTATTGAATCCAAGTGTTTGCCATACTAAGTTTCACAATAAAACTTACTCCCCACAATTCTGTCATTTCAGGTCTAGCAGAAAGATCACATTCAAACTAACCTTTGTCGTTTGAGTTTTCATCTAAAATTCATGCACATGAACTTCCATGTGTATAGTTATGTTCTGGAAGGTTTGGTGATTTTAGGAGCACATTTGGTATTTTTAGTGATGGTGCTTATTTGGCTAATGTTTTGGGTATGCATGTGATGTGGTGCAAAGCTGCCTAAGTCTGAATAATACGCTGCTTATTTGTAAATTCTATTTTCACCACATAAGGTTGCTAGATGTAAGAGCATGTAATTCCTATGCATATTAGACATGTATGGAATAGCCTTGGAGGGCTTAACCCTTCTGAATGAAGTGTTTTCATGGTCTGGAAAATTTGTATGGGCAAAATGGTCCAAAAGTGGCTAGATTTTTGACCCTGCACCTAACGTTTAATATCTCCCTGTGTAGAATGAATCTTGCTATGAAATTTTGACCACACCTAGAGCACATCTATAGGTTGAACTATGATGTGGAATTTTTGAATTTAGATCCCTGTAGCCAAATATATAATGTTGCAAAGTTGGCCAAATTACTGTTTATTTGGTCAGAATTTTGTAACCAACTTAAAAAATCCACAACTTGGTCCATAGGTGGGCTATTGATGTAAAACTTGTTTCCCTAGTTTGTTCTAAGACTCTAATTGATAATGGAAACATGAAAATAGAGGGGTAAGTGGATAGATTAATACATTTTTTCAAAGGAAGTTTCAGGTGTGGTGGCTGGAAACTTGAACCTAGTAAGAGTGCCTAACGTGTGGTAGCCAAGATTAAGACTTGTGCTAGTGTTTTCCTTCCTTGTTGCCATAGTGCACATAAAATATGAATATGTGTGTAATAGTTGGACTAATATTCATGTATTTACATAGTGGCCAAGAGGGGCACTTGGGTATGCACACTAAGGGTATTGTTCTGATGGCCTACAGGACATACCAATCCTTGCACAATTTTTGCACCATAACAAGACTACCTTGGAGTGGGAAACACCTGGTGGCAAGCTCCAAAGCCCTCCCCTATGCTTCACTAGCCTCTGTCAGCCAAATAAACAACTATATTTAGCACTATAACCTAACCAATATGCAAACCACAAAACTAGAACCACGAGGATTCAAATAATCACAGTACCTGGCTACATGCTCATGAGCTTAACTTAACAACCCTTAATGGTTGTCGATTCTATAGACCCAAAATCTGCACAACAAATGCTAAGGGAGTGAGAATCAAAGACTCTCACTAAGGGATTCTTCAGCCTACAAGAAAAATCATAAGGACACACATATACATATAATATATGAAATCTATTGTGCACTCTTGCAGTCTGAGGGCTAACATATCCACATACATTTGAGTCCCTTAGGAACCCTTCTCTTCCTAGTCCTCTCATGAGCATCACTCCGTGCCTGGCGAGTTCTGACCTCTAACTCACTCCCAGTATGCCTTAGCTTACAAAGGCAGTAACTTTTACCTTCCCTTGATTGTTGTGCAGGTGAACATGGTGGATGCACCTTGCTTGAGTTCCAAGGAACTCACTAGGTGTATTAAGCCTCCACATAGTGCCTCAAGTCCTTAGACTTGCCTAATTAACATGTGTACCAAGCTTCCACCTTTAATCCTTCACAAAAGCGCACTAGGTTCTCACTTGTGCCTCAAGTGAGCTTGCCTAGGCTATAGGTGCATTGGACCTTCACTCAAGGCACATAACTATCCACCATTACTTGGTTCACCCTAGTGGAGTAGAAATTGCTGTGGATGAACTCATACTCACTAGTGAGTGTACTAAGGTTTTATGTTAGCACCTTAAGTCTGAAGGCTTAACTAGGCTACTAATGGTCACTAAACCTTTCATTCACTTCCTAGCACTTAATGTACTCAAACATTTGACCAACACCAAAACCTAACTTACAACTCAAGCTTTGATACCATTCTTAGCACATTTGTAAGATTCTGGGGGTGCACTAAGGTAGTTCTTACCAACTTCACACTAAAGACTCACAATGTACCACGTTAGCTCCCAAGGAAACCTCCTAATTGATTTCAAAGCTGCATCCTCAAATCCCAATGCCGCGTTTCTGCATGGAGCTCACAAAGAGGTTATTGCTAAGAAGCCCAAAACTGCATCCCTAGGGGCTGAGGATGTGTCTTTGAGGTCTTAGATAGCTTAATGTTGCATCCTTGAAAACTAGGGATGCATCCTATCCTGGGCACTCAGAAATTTGTAAGTTTTTATGAGCCCAAAGTTGTGTCTTCAAGTGCCAAAGATGTGTGATTGCCTGTGCCAAGCATGGTGTTGGTTTTAACTCCTTTAGCTTGTGTTCAAGACTTTCATGCTTCTTGGCAATCCTAGGGAGTTTGCTTAACGACCCAAACCTGTAGTTACAAACTACCTGGGTTGGAATGTGCCACTAGAACTGAGTGTTTGGTGTCATTAAACATCCCACATGCATTGTATCAACACTAGTCCACCATGAGCAACACAATCCACTAATTACTGCCATTTACCAAGTTACTGGATTCCAACAAGCAATCAAACTATAAATGGCATCAAACATGTAAATGCAATAAATCCCTTGCCCAACTACACAATAACTAACAAGCATCAAACACCACAAGCGAAGAATTTCCATTTCCAAAGGCTACTATAGGTTTCCTAAGTTCCAAGACACAAACAATGTATATGGCACCAAATTAACAATAACCCAAATAGAACCCAAGCCTCAAATCATCAAACAAACAAGGAAACTCCAAGAATTTCATGTTTCTTCTCGCCCAAAATAGGGCACCTCATGAAAAACATGAAAAACACCTCCAAAGCCACAAAGCAAGCTTGAAATGAGCTACCCAATGCTTGTATACCCCTTGGGCCTTCAAATTCCCCCATAAAACTTTGATTTTAGGCAAGAATTGAGGAAGAAATGGTGAGGGCAAGCTTCAACTCGGGAAAGGAACGGAAAGATTGGGTAATGGCAAATGAGCAATGGTAGCCTCCCTCCCCTTTTCTTGCAGGTTTATAACCTTTAAACCAAACAAGCCACCAAACTTTCAAAAAATTTGCAAAAAGCCAACTTCCCCAAATTGTAACTTATGGTCATTACTTGGTCAAACCTCATACACTGAGGCTAATTTTTTGCTTTTAAACTAAGATTAGGTTTTAAAACATATTTTTGACTTCTGGCACTCATCTAAACCTTCTAAGGTGAAAAATGACCTTTTTGCCCTTAGGCAAACCTAGCGCCATAAACCATTCGGAACCTACTAAACCTTTTCTACCTTAGTTGATTTTGCCAATTCACATTTAATTAAGGTATTTAAACTAGGGATTTATAAGCTTACCTCACTTATTGCACATTTCACTAGTAGGGCTGTAACACCTCTTTTTTCTAAATGTCCACTAGGCTGTAGTCTTTTAGCAATCAGCGATTTACTTGTTGGTTAAGTTATCGGGCTAACTATACCTTTGTTTGCCAACAATGGCTAGTATGGCACAAGGGATGACTTTGGGGCTCATATATTTTGGGTATGACAATTTAGTAAAAGTTAGTTATGGATTTTAGTACTTGAACTTTAGTGTTTTGTTTTGCACCCAAGTTCGCATTTGATGTTCATTGTTGAGTGGTTAAGCTCTAGAAAAGCCTTTAGGTTTAGGCATCATCTTCTTAAGTTTGGATGTTCACATGTGGTTGCTTATGTGTAATTTATTCCACATCTAATTTCTATGCTTTGGTGGATTTAATACTTTGTTTTTAGTGAAAGGCCAAGGTAATGTTTTTTGTTTTGTTAATTTTTTTATTGTTTAAGTCAAATCATTACTGAAGCATGTTTGCGTAGTAGGTTAATCAACTAGAAGCATGAAAGTTTTAACTATTGTACACCTAATCAATTACCCAATTACGACTAGTGTCGGACATATTCCCATAGGTTTCTAGGACAAGCCCATGAGGGATCATCATTAGTTAGTATCAGAGTTCAGTTATTGCATTAGAGTCTAGCAACTAAGATCTGGTCGATTGCCTTTATGCTAGGGTACCTAGTACTAACCAACATCTGTGAGATGTTATCTGGCTTTGGCTATAGGCTATGATGGCAAAACTAGGTAAGGTGCATTTTGGATGCTAGGAATTCGGGAACGGATCCTCTTGGTCTAATATGGCAAACTTAGGAAACTGTGTTGGCTTGCTCCAAGGTAGAGTGAAACCTTAGAGCAAGTAGCTGGCATGTGACCATCATCCTAGGAAGTTGATTTTGAACCTTGAACATGAGATAGGTGACATGATTCATAATACTAGAGGGCGTGCAAACCTCCATGGTGGTGAATACCATCAAGTAGGATGGGTTTCTCCTAAAGCTTCAAAAGTTAAACTTACCAATTATTGATGGGATATTTGACGATAAAGGAGTTGAGGATAAACTGACCTAATTGATGAATCAACATAAAGGAGCACTTTTGTAACCTTTCATCAAAAGTATGAGCTTAAGGCCAACCCTGCAAAGGTGTTCAACTAGTATGTAAAGACACTCAATGATTGTTAATATGGGGCCATCAGATATGGCCTAGGAAGTAGTAGCTGTTGAAAGAGAGTTAGAGGAGTTCTAGCTGCAAAACGGCTTGGTAAAGGTTTGCTCATCCAACCTATTGACACCCAATCTTGTCTAGTTCTAAATTTTCTTTAGTCCTAGGTTAGAAAAATTAGTTTAGTAGGCATTTTTATTTTTAGGGACAATATAGTCTTTTTTAGGACATCTTGGTTGATTCGGTAATTTTTTAGCTTAAAAAGCTGGTAAGAATAGGCACATTTAAATATGCTGCTATTCATGTTTTTTATCATTTAGGGTTAAAATAGGGATTCATTTAGGTTAGGTACTAATTTTGTGTCCTAAAGGTCATTGATTGTTGGTTTAGGCAAAAAGAAGGAATTTGGGTCTAAATTGGGAGTTTTTAGAAATTTTTGGGAAAAAAATACAAATTCTAAGGGAAAATTGCCATCTTTCAAAAAGAATGAGGAAAATTTGGAGAATTTATAAAGGTTTGGGGAAGATATGTAAATTTAACAAAATTTTGGGCTAATTTCACAAATCCCAAAAGTTTTGGGTTAAATTAAAATTTTGACTAAAATTTGGGGCCATATCAGTAACATAAGGATGATTTTGGACTTGGACTAGCATTTTAACTAGATAACATCCTAAGAGATTAAAACACGTCAAATTTGAATTTGATAAGATTTATCCCACCAAATGCTCTCTAATCTCACCCATAACTCTTCCACTATAAATGAGGGTCACCACTTTGGTGAAAAGAAAATGAGAAAAGACCCAAAATTGCAGAAACTCATGCTCTTTTTTGGAAAGGGAAAACTGCAGCCTGAGTCCTTTGTCTCACTAGTTTTCCTCGTTGAAAACCCTAAACTTCCCCAATTACCCGTGCAACCCTAGAAATTGCATTCCCCTACTCAACATTTTCAGTCGCCGCTCCAGTTGTCATTGTTGGTCTTAGCTCGCTGATGTCCTTGATTGGCCACAAGTTACGCCATCTGTCTTAAGTGTTTTCCTACTACCATTTGTGTTGAACCAAGTGAGAAAAGAAGAGGCCCGGATTGTAGCTCATCACTACTGCCCTTGATTCACCACCATCAACATCATTGAACATCACTCCCCCTTCACCCAAGGTCATTACCATCAGACCAGCAGAGCGCACCTCCTGACTATTCCAACAATTGCTGGTGAAGAGAGGTTCAAAACAAGACCTGACTACAACCTACAACTCAACTTGATTTTGGTTCTTCCATCACAAGTAAGTTACCTCTGCATTCGGTAAAATTTGCTCACAATCCCTAAACTTTTGATTTTGGTTAGACGAGTCTGTAAGCCTTCTTTGTTTCACACACTAATCATTGACAACTTTGTCTTTGTGTGTTTCTTTGTTTGTTTGCTTATTTTACTTACAGGAGCCATGAAATAATTTGGTCACTAACATCAAACATGATTGCAAGTTTAGGTTAGGAAGCAATTGGAAGCAAACTAGAGCTATTTCTTGGATACTTCAAGGATCAAGCTTGATTTTCAGCCTGCCCACTTTGGTAAGGGTTCTCTTGCTATCATGGACTGTTTTCTGCAATTTTCAAACATCCATGGAGCTAGGGCTAATCTTGGAAAAGAGCCATGAGCTTGATGAACCAAGCTTAGTGAGGGTAGTGCACTTATTGAAGGTTTTGTGACCTAGTGTGAAGTGCACAATGATGGCAGTAAAGTGAGGGTTTCTAGAGCCCAGAGTTAGTACTAACTAGTGTTAAAATCCTCTTAATACATTAGCTTGAGGAGGGATGCCATAGTGATTTATTTAAGTTTATTACGTGTTTTATGGACTAACCTATGGTATATTGTTACTACTGCATTTCATGTGTTTGTTGGTTGTGTTTGCCTGCTGCATTTGGTTGCTATATCTTGTATATATGCATTGTGGTTTTTTTGTTTTAGTGTCTTTGGATGCAGGTTTTAATGAGGGTCACATTGCCTACTGAATCCAAGTGTTACCCTTACTAAGTTTCTCAATGAAACTTACTCCCCTCAATTCTGTCATTTCAGGTCCAGCTGAAAGATCACCTTCAAACTAACCTTTCTGGTTTGAGTTTTAATCTGAAATTTCAGGTACATTAACTTCCATATGTCTAGTTATGATCTGGAAATTTTTGTTATTTTAAGAGTACATTTGGTATTTTTAATGGTGGTACTTATTGTGTTGTGCTGCAGCTGTCCAGCATCCTGTTTTTGGAGTCCATTGTGTCTAAGGATCTCCTGTAACCTATGGTGTGTATTTAGCTGAGTTAAGACCATATTGTAGTGCATGTATGAATGTACATGTAGTGTATGTAAAATGAGACAAGTATGTGAACATTTGAGTAATGTTTTGGCTATGTAAGTGATGTGGTGCAAAGCTGCCTAAGTGTGAATGATAGGCTGCTTACTTGTAAATTCAGTTTAGGCCACATAAAGTTTCTAGATGCAAGGTCATGTAATTCTTATGTGTAATGGAAATATATGGGATGGGCTTGGAGGGTTTTCCCCTTGTGAATGAAGTGTTTGCACACTTATGAAATTTTCTATGGGCAAAATGGTCATAAAGTGACCAGAAGTTTGACTCTAGACTTAAAGTTCTATATCTCCCTGTGTAGAAGGAATCTTGGTATGAAATGTTTACCACACCTAGAGAACATCTATAGGTTGAACTGAGATTTCGAATTTCTGAATTTGGATCCCTGTAGAAAAAGATATGACATTGCAAAATTGGCTAAGTTACTGTTCATTTGGTCAGAATTTTGTAACCAAATTAAAAAATCCATAACTTGGTCCATAGGTGGGATATTTATGTAAAAAAAAATTTCTTGGTTTTCTCTAAGTATATACTTGGTAATGGAGCAAATAAAACATGGGGGTATGTGGCTAGAATGATACAGTTTATTAGTGGAAGTTACAGGTGCAGTAGCTGGCCACTAGAACTTAACAAGATTGCCTAATGTGTGGAAGCCAAAACTAAGACTTGTGCTAGTGTTTTCCATCTTAGCTGCCATAGTATGCATGAAATGTAAATATGTGTGTTACGGTTAGACCAATATGCATGTATTTACATAGTGCTCAAGAAGGTCACTTGAGTATGTACACTAGGGGTGTTGTTCTGGTGACCTATAGGACACACCAAACCTGGGAGTTTAAATGCACAGTTTTGGCACCATAACTGGACTACCCCGGAGTGGGTAACACGAAGTCTGATCACAATCACTCCGAGGGTGAAAGTCACCAACCTCGGTACGCAACCGAGGGCGGGGGCAGACCTTCGAAACCAAGGGGGAAGAAGCCGATGTCTTTCACGCCTTTGAACACTACAAGGACAAATATACTCATGGCCATGGAAAGACAAGGAACTACTATCCAGGGTCCGAAGCCCATGACCTCAAAAAACAAAAAGAACATGAAGAAGTTTTGTCAGTTCCACCGAAACCACAGGCACAATACCGAGGATTGCTTCCAGCTGATAAAGTACATTGAATCTTTAATCAAGCAGGGACAACTTAGGCGCTACCTGCATATGCTGTCACCCAAAGGTAGAAGGGAAGAAGAAAGGAAAAGAGAAGATGAGGACTACGAGTCTGACCGACGTCACAACTGAAGTCCTAGAAAGCATCCACCACCCCCGGTGGGAGTGATCCAAACAATCACCCCTGGGATACCCTCAACCGAGAGGAAAAGGAAAGTCCGAGAAATATCAATGTTGAAGTTTGGAAACCAAATGAACAAGCTTGTTCGAAAAGATGGGTCCACTGTGAAGTTCCCTCATGATGACCCCTTCCTAACCATGGCAAGGATAAGGAGCTAGGATGTCAAAAGAGTGCTCATCGATGATGGCTCCAATGCCAAAGTTATGTTCTCCCACCTCTTGCAAAACTTGGGCATCTCCAAAGGTGATCTTAAACCCGTTACCTCCCCTACCTTCGGCGTAGGTCCATCCGAACTCCCTGTACTCGGGTGGATCGATCTGCCTTTGATGCTAAGGGGAACTTTGATTTAGAATGAGAAAGACCTCTTTGGCTCCACAATGATGAGGTTCATTGTCATATATGTTCCTTCTTCATACAATGCCATCCTCAAAAGGCAGACACAAGGAATCTTCACGTTCATCCAGACGTGAAGTACCTAACAATTACCTTCGGCACAAATGAGGGGGATGCGGAATATTCGTTAATCAAGCCAAAGTAAGGAAAGTTTTTGTGAAGGCAAGACAGAGCTCAGTGAAATTTCACGCACAGACTTCAAAAGAGAAAAGCATGGTTGGGGAAGGGGCAATAAGAGGAGAAAAAAATGACTTTGAAAAAATAGAAATAGAGGACGTAGAGCTTGTCCCAGGCTGAAGTACCTGAGTGGGGAAAACATTGACCGAAGGTGACAAGGAAAAGCTTGTATCCCTTCTATTAATGAACAATGATCTTTTTTCCTACTCTCTGAGTGATATGCCTAGGGTGGATCTTGGTATAATCCAATGTTGTCTTAAAGCGTGTTTGGAGGTGAAGCCTGTTTGGCTAAAACAATGTAGCCTCTTGGTGCATAAGAACAACTTTGTTAAAATAGAAGTCCAACAGTTAACGGAGGTGGGCCTAATAAGGGAAGTCAAGTACCCCGAATGGCTAAGCATCGTAGTTGTTGTGATAAAAGAGGAGAGCAATAAACTCCGAATTTGTATTGACTTCCGAAACATAAACGACACATGCCCAAAGGACTCCTACCCTCTGCCACCAATAGACCAATTGGTGGACTCCACTGCTGAACACGATCTGCTTAGCTTCCTCGATGCCTTCAGTGGGTATTACCAAATTTGGATGAATCCTGAAGACGAGGAAAAAACTGCCTTCATAACTGAGGTCGGTACCTACTGCTACATGAGAATGCCCTTCGGCATTAAAAACGTGGGAGCAACGTACCAAAGGCTTATGAACAAGGTATTCACCTCCCAAATTGGGAGAAATTTGAAAGTATATGTCGACTATATGATAGTCAAAAGCAAACAGCCTGGTAGTCATATCGTAGACTTGGAAGAAACATTCTACCAACTCCAAAAAATTGGGATCCATCTTAACCCTGAGAAATGTGTGTTCGAGGTAATGGCTGGCAAATTCCTCGGGTTTATGATATTTGAAAGAGGTATCGATGCCAACCTAGAAAAGGTTAAGGCCCTGCTAGGATTCCGAACTCCTACAACGACCAAGGATGTGCAAAGGCTTACCGGGAGAATCACGGGCCTTAGCAGATTCATCTCCAAATACGGGGACCGTTGTCGACCATTCTTTAAAGTGCTTACCAGAGTAGCAAAAAATGAAGGTAACTTTGGTCCCAAGGAACACCCTTGGAACAAAGATTGCCGAAAGGCTTAGGAGGAGCTCAAAAGCTACCTAACCCGTCTGCGGACACTCCAGCAGCCACGGGAAAGAGAACCCCTCATCCTTTACCTCGCTGTCATCGAAAAGGCAGTAAGTTCGTTGCTTGTAAGGGAAGAGGGAGGAAAGCAATGGCCAGTATCCTATGTGAATAAGTCCCTGCATGGGGCCTAAGTTAGGTACCCTCTTCTACAAAAGGCCATCTATGCCTTAGTACTGGCAAGTAGAAGGCTGCGGCCTTACTTCCAAGGGCACCCTATCATTGTGCAAAGTAACCTGCCTCTTCGGATGCCATGTGTAAAGGCTCTCCTAGTATTTCCTCTACATTAAATGTCGAGGTAAGTGAATCCCAAGTATTTTCCCTCAAATAAGTAGTATTAAGCAAAGACAGCAAGCTAGTTATGGTTAAATTGAGTTCCAAAGGGTAATTGGCACCTAAGGGGCAAAAAGGGCAAAATGGTAATTTTGGCCCAAGTCAGTGGCATGACCGTAATTTTGGTAAAATTAGGTCCATGCAAGTGTTTTGAGCTAGTTAAGTTAAGACAATAGGTATTTATAGCCATTTGAACCAAAAGCTTAAGTTAAGGGTGAAAATGCACTAAGTAAGAATTTAAGCTATTATGTTTTATAATGGCTTAGGTGACTTAAGGGCAGTGTGTTTGGGTAAGAATAACCTTTCTTTGGGACCAAGGAGTGATAGAAATGGGAGTGTTTAAGTGGCCTAAGTGTTCAAAATAAAGTTTGAGGGCCAAAGTGACAAGAGGAAGAAGTTGGGCTAAGTTGGTTATAAATGGAGGAGATGACACTATTCATCATCTCCCCCATTAGCCATTTTCGTAGCTCTTCTTCTTCCCTTGCTTTCTACTCCCAAACCTCCCAAATCACTCAAGTTTTCATGGAATTCGAAGGTCCCGAAGCAATCCCAACAAGCCCTTAGCTCGTTTTTGATGGAATTGGTGCATTTGGAGTTGTTTTTGCAAGTTTTTGGTTCAAACCCAAAGGTAAACGTATTTGATCCTTATGGGTTAGTTTTAAGGTTGTTAAATGGTTAGAAATGGTCTTAACTTCGTGCTATTGGTGTCCAATTTGGTTGATTTCAAGCTTGGAACTCAAGGGAACCCATTGGAGCTTGGAGGTGCTCATAGCTTGTTCTTGCTTTCAAGATGATTTGAGGTAAGGGATTCAAGTTAATTAAGCTCAAATAATGCATAGAAATGTAGTGTTTTGTGTGGGAATGAGTTAGAAACAAGACCCAAGTGATTTGAGTTTGGGATGAGAAAGTTTGAGCAGTTTTCGTGCAAGGTCGCACGCTGTCGCGCAATGCTGGAAAGCGTTGGCGACGCGTCGCCAGTGTCGACGCCATATTGGCGACGCGTCGCCGGTGGTGACGCGAGTTGGCGACGTGTCGCCAAGAAATGCGAAAGTTCCCCGAATGCTGATGCCTTTGGCGACGCGTCGCCAACGGCGCCGCCAAGGCATTTTGCCCTTAAGCTCCGGGCATCCTAAGAGTGTCTCAAACTCTCGGTTTCCATCCCTAGGCTAAGTTAAGACGTTCCGTAGCCTCGGTTGGGTCTAGAACTCGTTCCTAAGTCGGGAATTATGCATTATATAGGTAGTAGCTAAGTGGTGTGGTTAAGGAAGGGTAAGTAGTGGTGGCTAAGGAAGTTAAAGTGCTTCAGTTCTCAAGTGAGCACTAAGGGGATTAAGTCGGGTTTCAGACTCTTCGTTGGCCGAGTAGAATGTCATAAACCTATGGTCAATGAAAAGGAAACCTAAGAGAATCCCAACCAAACTTTATAGTTTGGTAAGTAAGCCACTAAGGGGCCCTAAGCTAAGCTTCAAAAGCTTGGTAAGTTGAACCACATAAGGTAGCTACTCTGCACAATAAGTTAGGGGAAGAGACGGGTAAGGAGTGAGTAAGTGGGAACTTACTCTAAGTAGCTCGTCAAGGCGGGTAAGGTTGAGTAAGCAAGGTCTTACTCTAATGTGCCCGTAAGAGGACTTCAAGGGGTTAGTAGTTAAGTGCTAGCATAGGATACGAGGGCCAGTATCCAAGTACCCCAGTCGTAAGAGCTCACGACAAGTCCAGCACCTACGGGTGTAAGGAAGTCCTAAGTGCATTTGCATGTGCATAACTCATTCATCCATCCATCCATCCATCCATCACTTGCATTGTTTGTTGTTATTTTCTTGCTTCTGGTTATCTTGTTGATTGCTTGTTTTGTTTTGTATGCGGTCTATTTATATGCTTGTTGTGCTTGGTACGCATGCATTGCTTCTCCCTGCAGGTACTAATCCCTTACTGAGTACTTTGGAGTACTCACCCCTTAAGTGTTGTGCAGGTTTAAGAAGTTCTGTTTGGGCTTAACAGTTGGTAAGGGGCAGCTGTTAAAGCTAGGTTCTTTGGTTTTAAAGGTATTCTTTAAGTAGGAAACCCCATGTTTTCTAAGTTACTTATGGCATAAGTAAGTACTGACCAAAGTGTTTGCCTTTCAGTTGAGGCTAAGTGACAAGGAAAGTGTGGCTCATCACTTGAAGCTAGCTTGCTTGGGTGAAGAGCTAAGGATGGATCTTAGTAGTTAGGAAATTCTTCTTTTAATATGTATGGTAATTTCATACATAGATTGCCTATACTAATGACCATTGGTGTGTATAACACTAGAGTTACATTTGGGTGCATATAAGATAGAAATGTATGCACAAAGTTGTTACTTGAAGTTAAAGCAACTAAAGATTTATGTCTTGGCTTATTTGATTTATGTTTTCAGTAATTGCCGCGGCACTATTTTCAATAAAGTTTTAATTTAATTATTATTGCATAGCCAGGACAACGCATGCACATTTCTTGTGTAGGGTAGGCTAAGTAACTAGTTGCATGTAATGATTTAAGGTATTTTACAAGTAATAACTAGCCAACTGTAACTTAAGTGGGATCATAGTTCCCTAGAGCCTACCAGTGTTAGCAATTCAGGGCACTGGGGCCCTGTTCCGCCACATCATGAAGTAGGGAGACCATTCAGGAAGATTATCAAAGTGGTGCATCGAACTCAGTGAATACGACATCACCTATGAGCCAAGAAAGGCAATATAAGCCCAAGCGCTGGCAGACTTCATCACCGAGGTACCTAAAATCAAAGGTACTCTAGAAAACTTTGGAAAATGATGAGCCTGAGTGGATGTTATTCATTGATGGTGCCTCAGGATCCGAACACCAGGAAGCTAGAGTAATCCTCTACGGACTCGAAGGTATGGAAGCAATGAAGGCCATGAAATTCGGATTCAATGTCACCAACAATATTGGCGAATATGAAGCCCTTATAGCATGCTTGCAGCTGGCAAAAAGAGTAAGTGTGAGGAATCTGAAGGCCCATAGTGATTCTCAACTAGCGATCTAACAGATGGCAGAGGACTATGGGGCAAAGGACCCAAACTTGGCAAAGTACCATGATCTCATGAAAAAGCTCATCCAGGAGTTTGACATGGTACATATAGAAAATGTACCGCGACAAGATAATATGGAAGCAGATACTCTGGCCAAATCGAAGGAGTCCACCGAAGTGTTGTATCAACCAAGCATAGCGGTAATGTGCATAACAGCCTCGGACAATGGGTGGAAATATCCTATCAAGAAACACCTCATAACTTTAGAACTTCCTGAAGATCCTCTTGAAGCGGCAAAATTGCGAAAGCGCTCAGAAAGATACTTCTTGATTGGGGAAGAGTTGTACCGACAAGGGTATGTGATGTGAACCCCGATGGTATAATGACCATGAAACACGCCCAAGATGTTTCTCAAGCTCCACAAGACATCAAAGAGACTGGGTTTGAAGACCCCCACCCCTAATCAACCTGTGACTAGAAACGAGAAGTATAAGAACACCAAGAACACAAGCACACTTGTGCACCAAGGTAGTCCACAAAGAACCAAAGAGAAATTCTCTCCAAAGTAGCAATATTATTTCATGTCAAGGCTGTTTTTTTACAACCAGAATATGTGCCTATTTATAGGCCTAAACTAGGGTAAAAATCTGGGCAAAATTCGCAGCCCAAGTCACCTAGGAAACCTAGTTACAAAGGACTCAAGAAAACCTAGTCAAACTAGGATTCCTACACCCTTTTAACACATGTTTAAGGTGTGCAGCGAATTCCATTTATCCTAAGTGACCTAAATCACTTCCATGGCCTAAATAACATCCTAAATAATGTAAATAAATAGGAAACTAAAATAAAATACGTTACAACACAAGATTGGCCATAAAAACCCCAAAATAGTCTTCTCAGGTGGTTCCTGCTTGTGTCTTCAACTTCAAGCTGAAATTAGACCTTGATGCAACCATTATTTCTCGAAATACAAAGCATGAAAGTTGTAGATCTATTTCTTAGCTTTGAAATGACACCTGAACCACACAAAACGAACATCTAAAGCCAAAGATATGCCCAAAATACTGCAACTGCTTCTGAACCAGCGATAACTCGCAAATCGCGACTTTGAAGCTAAATTGGACCTCCTTAACGTGCAAACTGGGTTTCATGGTCTTCATATGATTTGTAGCTCCAGATGTTAGCTTTCCAATGAATCAAGAATCACTCAATTCTGATCTGTTTAGCTCAAGATATGATTTTTCTACCAGAACATCGCCAATCTGTCAACATCCGAGCTTGAAGTGCACTAGTGAGCTCCTTAGCCTTCTTCCTTGTCAATGGTCCACTAGTTATCTTCAATGGATCCTTGCCATCCTTGGTTGTGCCTTCTTTGATCATATCAACTCCCCCCTCCTTAGAAAGATTCGTCCTCGAATCAAAACCTGCATTAGAAAAGGGAATTGAATCAATAACAATGAAATAATCAACACATAACCACTTACCTTTCTCATAAGCACCAATAGAATGGAATGCTTGTATATGGAGCTTTAATCTTGTGAAAAACTTGAACCAATATCCAAATGCAATGATACCTCCAGGGTCAAAAACAAAGTTAGAAACAATTAGCACAAAAAATCTGAAACTTTGCACAATTTTCATCTTAACTCTAGGCAACACTTCTTTTGTCTTTGCCATCTCAAAAACATTATTCCCAAAACTAGGAAAGGTGTTGGAAGAATTTACCTTAAGGATGCTGTATGCACTCAAAACAAATGTACCTAAACTCACACAAGTGTTATGGTTATGAGAAACACAAGTTATGCATGTCAAAACAATAGTTTGCATAGGCCATTCAAACAAACAAGAATTGAACACAATGTGGCCTAAACTAATAACAAAACAATGATGCATGAATTTCACAAAAATCCTAAGCATTTTAAATGAAACAAGATTGGAGTAGATAGGATTAAGTGAAACCAATTCAGTAGCAAACTTATTTTTGCATGTAAATGCACAACAATGCATGAAATTTGTGAATGGGATGTGACACAAAACAAAGGACTCAACATACCTCCTTAAAAGGCTGAATTTAAAACCAGAATTTTCACTCAAAATAAAAACTTTCAGGTTTGGACATAAAGCAAAAAGATCAATGCTCAAAAGTTTATGCAATGCATGTGTCATGGCAAAAAAATGCTTGCTGAAAATTAAAGATTGAAACACAAAAATGGGCTGAACATGAATGACAATCAAAGAAGTATGTAATGTATGTGTATGAGCTAATTTATGCATGAAAAATTCCAAAGAAGTATATTTAACTTGAGGCAAAACAAAATAATGTGAGATGGATGCAAAACAAACAAATTCAAAAACAAAAGACTCCAAAACAGATTTTTCTTTAGAGAAACTCATGGAACTCAACAGATGATTTGACAAAACCAAAGAATTAGAAGCCTTAAAACCATATTTTGTCAAAGTTTCATGCTTACTTCCTTCTCTTAATCTAGTTTCATGAAAACCATTTGTCAAAATAACATTGCAAGCAAACACACATTGTTTGAGATTTTCATGCAAAACCACATCAAATCTAGGTGTTAGGAAGAAATACATTACAGTGGCTGGACTTAGTCTCCAAGTATCTTCCTTTGGTGTAGGAACCAAAAAATTTTCACCTTCACACTCAATGGCTTTGGTTGGAGTTGCATTAATTTCATCACCTTGAACCATAAGATAAGAAACAATGTTAGGCAAACGTTTGCATATGAAATCACTAGGACTTACCTCAAATTGTTCATTTTCAACCTCCTTCATTGGTTTGATGCATGGGACATGGCTTAGAATATTAGGAACACCAACTTCTTTAATGGGCAGCAACTCACTTGATTCTTGTAGCTTATCTCCACTTAAGTCCTGAAAAGAAGACAACACAACACTACAAGAAGACTTCGTTATGTTAGATGAAAGTATGGCTTCTTTGTAGGTCTTTCTCTCTTCACTCGGCTTGGGTTCATTGCACTCTTGTCTTCTCTCAACTTCACACTCAATTTCTTCTCTCAGGAACTCTCCACTCTTCTTCCCCTCATGTTCACTCTTCTTACTTAATCTCTCGATTATTCTCTCGGCTTTCCCCTCATCAATCTTGTCCTCAACTTTCCCCTCATTTACTTTTCTCTCAACCTCACTTTGAAATTTTCTTTGATCCTCCAAGACTTGTTGTGGTGAAAGTGGTACAAGCATGATTGACTTTTCTTCTTGACGCCGAGACAAGTCTCCTTTTGTGGACTCCAATTTTGGCTTGGGTACTTTTCTCACATCCTGGTCCATGCTCCTCTCCATGTGGAAATTCTTCCTTGAGACATCTTGGAAGCCTTTGCTCTCTTGATGCTCCTCTCAACCTCGGTGGCATGGTGAAGCAAGTCCTCCATATTGAAATAAGGCACCATTTCCACTTTGATGGCAATCTCAGGATTGAGACCATTAATGAATCTAGCAATGGTGGTCTCCTCATCCTCAATGATTTTGGCTCAGGTCAAGGTCATCTCCAAGTTTTTATGGTAGTCCTCCACACTCCTTTTTCCTTGCACTAGCTTTTGAAGTTTGAGGCATTGATCTTTAGTGTAGTAGCTAGGCACAAATCTCCTCCTCATTAATGCTTTAAGGGCTCTCCATGTGTGTATGGGCTCCTCATCATTCCTTCTCCTAGAAGTAACATCCTGATTCCACCATACAAAAGCATAATTAGTGAACTTCATGATAGCCAATTTAACCTTCTTTTCCTCGGGGTAATGATGGCAATCAAACACCATCTCAATCTTTTCCTCCCACTCCTAATATGCATCCGGATCACTCCTCCCTTGGAAAGGTGGAATGGTAAGTTTGATGGAGCTTAGATTGTTGTCCTCCCTTGGCTCCCCCCTCTTTGGAAGCCCATGGTCATGCCAATGCCCTTCTTCCTCCTCGGGCTCTTCTCTCCTTGGACCTCTCCTTGGTTGCAAGATGGGATTTGGTCTCCTTGGCAACCTCAAGTCAATGTCCTCAATCCTCCCCACAAGTCTATTGAGAGTTTCTTGAAGCTCTCTCATGGTTGGCTCATCATTGTTTCTCACTTCCATCCTCCTATCCTCCTGGCCCTCCATACTCCTGAAAATAACAAAGATCCTCACAAACACTCACCTCATGTGTTTCACTCAAAAGATGAACACTCAAACACTCAATTTGTTAGTGAGATATTGCTATTCAAAGAGTTCTCAAAAGTTCTAAGAAAACTATCCTCAAAGCACACAAGAAAACTTGAATTTTTGAAGAACTATTTTGACTCCAAAAGAGGTGGGCTAAACAAGCTTTAAAAGACTTTAAGAAGCCCTTGCAATTGATGATCACAAGAACCACAAAGAAAGCTTTTCTGGCTCAAATCAATGGGATAGGTTTGTGGGCACAAAAACTTTCACACTTTTGAGAAAAACTTCTTTTCCTTTTGCAAGCTCTTTTCTTTGTTCTTTTCTTTTCTTTTCTTTGTTCTTTCTCTTTTCTCTCTCTCTTTTTTTTTTTGCTTGCTGTCTTGATGCTAAACAAACATTCTGCTTGAAATTCCTTGCTGCCAAAGACAAAAAGTCAGTTTCCTATTCGGCCAAAACAAGAAACTATTGAAACTTGCACAATTTGAAACAACTTTTGTTGTACCGAAACTTCCTCAATTTGGATCCTTATTTTTTTGGTGTTTTCTTGACTCTAGGATGCTGGAAACAATAAAAACAAGAAAGATTAATAGGGCTGGACATGAAACAAAAAGATAAGAAACAAATAAGAACAAACGAATTGAAACCGAGAACACTAAACAACACGGATTGACTTCTTTTTGTTGTTTTTTGTGGTTTTTGGACTTGAACAAGGATGGAATAAAAAGGACAGACCTGAAACAAGAAGGAAAAGGATTAAAAGAGAGAATTAAAGCATGAATTTACTAAACAAAAACTGAAAGAAAAATGAAGGGAAACAAGAACACAAAGATATGTCCTTCAATGGAACTTGTGGCTCTGATACCAACTGAAGCGAACCCCGATGGTATAAAGACCATGAAACGAACCCAAGATGTTTTTCAAGCTCCACAAGACATCAAAGAGACTAGGTTTGAAGAACCCCACCCCTAATCAACCAGTGACTAGAAATGAGAAGTATAAGAACACCAAGAACACAAGCACACTTGTGCACCAAGGTAGTCCACAAAGAACCAAAGAGAAATTCTCTCCCAAGTAGCAATATTATTTCATGTCAAGGCTATTTCTTTTCACCCAGAATATGTGCCTATTTATAGGCCTAAACTAGGGTAAAAATCTCAGGAAAATTTGCAGCCCAAGTCACCTAGGAAACCTAGTTACAAAGGACTAAAGAAAACCTAGTCAAACTAGGATTCCTACACCCTTTTAACACATGTTTAAGGTGTGCAGTGAATTCCATTTATCCTAAGTGACCTGAATCACTTCCATGGCCTAAACAAAATCCTAAATAATTTAACTAAATGGGAACATAAAATAAAATACATTACAAAATAAGATTGGCCATAAAAACCCCAAAATAGTCTTCTCAGGCGGTTCCTGCTTGTCTCTTCAACTCCAAGCTGAAATTTGAACTTGATGCAGCCATGATTTCCCAAAATACAAAGCATGAAAGTTGTAGATATCTTTCTTTTCTTTTAAATGACACCTGAATCACATAAAATGGACATCTAAAGCCAAAGATATGCCCAAAATACGGCAATTGCTTTTGAACCAGTGATGACTCATAAATCGCGACTTTGAAGCTAAATTGGACCTCCTTATCGTGCGAACTGGGTTTCATGTTCTGCATAGAATTTGTAGCTCCATATGTTAGCCTTCCAATGTATCAAGAATCACTCAATTCTGATCAGTTTGTCTAAAGATATGATTTTTCCACCAGAACATCGCCAATCTGTCAACATCCAAGCTTGAAGTGCACAAGTGAGCTCCTTAGCCTTCTTCCTTGTCAAGGGTCCACTAGTTATCTTCAATGGATCCTTGCCATCCTTGGTGTGCCTTCTTTGATCGTATGTTACATATGTTCTCACTTGTGGAGTCCTTAGTAACTTTTCTTGCATGTAAAGTGAAGACCCTTACTAAAAATGTTTGAATTCTCACTCCCTAGTTATGTTGTGCAGATTCTGACGTTACTGGAGTAGACAACCACAAAGGGTTGTCATGGTAGTTAGTGGTTGTTGTAGGTACCTTGTTTGAGAATCTTTTTTATTCTAGTCTACTTCCGTTACTTGTTGGTTAGGTAATAGTACTAACTACAGTCTTCCTTTGGCCGCAAAGCTTAGCAGCACATTGACAAGGACTTTTGTGACTTGCCACTAGGATTGCATCTATGGTAGGAGTTAGTTCAAGAAGTTCTCAGTTGAGGCTTGTATATATAGTACTCCTAGTTGCCTCCATTGTCGATGTTTTAAGGAGTCCTAGACTCTAGGGTTGCTCTTAGGTGAGGGCATAAATTGTTATGTGTAGTAAATTCACACAAATGTTGATTTTGTATGCTTTGGCTATTTGAACTTTACTTTGGAAATATCTTGGTCTAGTCAATGTTTTATGGATTTTTTTAATCCAAGTCAAAGCATAAAGAGCATGCATTTTGCATATTCTTTGTTAATCAACTAGAATCATGGAGTTTTAATCCACATACATATACAGCTAGCCAATTGCAACCACCGTGAAACTAGTTCTCGCAGGCTTCCTAGGTAAGGGCCAAGGGCGACTGTGTTAGATTTGGTACCAGAGCTGAGAGCTCTATTCATAGTTATTGGAGGCTAAGATTGAGATCTAATTTTAGAAGTCCATGTGCTAGAATAGTTAGTACTGACCAACATCTAGGGAATGTCATCTGGCTTTGGTTGCAAGTTGATATGGTTGAAAATAGGTCAAGAGCTTAGAGAAGAGCTAGAGAACCCAGTGAAGGTTCTAGTGGCCCAATTGTGGCAAGGCTGGATAAGATATCCAAGGTGCTTCAGGGGTTAACTCAGACTATGACTTAAGTGGTAGAGGGTATGACTACTATCATGACTGAGTTGTTTCAAGATGATGAGGACACAGAAGTCCTCCAAGAGGGGAATGATCCATGCTAGAATTAGGATAGGCATGCTGAGCAACAACAGGTGCCTTGGGCTCATGAGCAAAGAGATCATGGTCATGAGGAGGAAAATGAGCCAGAAGTTATAGAGGCTCCAATGAAGGGAGATACCCTACATTAGAAGAGGTTGTTAGAGAACTTTAAGATTGTTGACCCACCAAGTTTCGATGGGATAGATGATCCTGATCGAGCAGAAGATTGGTTATCTAGGAAGGATTGAGTTTTCACTTATGGAGGTTATGAATGAAAGTGAAGGATGACCTTAATACCTTTTTTTCTTAGAGGGCTGCCTAGTTTATAGTAGGATGATGTGATGGAGATGCTAAGAGAAAGCAATGGCACTCGGCCGGAGCACAAGAAAAAGGTGCTCAAGTGGTCAGAGTTTAAGAAAAAATTTTGACAGCAATATATCAATGAAACGGCACAGGATCAGAAGAGGATCCAATTTGAGAATCTAGTGCAAGGAGAGATGTCTGTGCGGCATTATGAGTAGCATTACAATTCACTCAATTGGTATGCTTTCTACATGGTTGGTAACAATGAGTTGAAGGCCAATAAATTCTTCTGAGGTTTGAAACCCGTGCTTTGGAGGTATATGGCGATAGTGGACATCCGGAGTTATTGCCAAGTGGTTCAAAGGGCATTAGCCTTAGAAAGGGAGTTTGAGGATATGAAGGCACCTAGGAAAAAGGTGGAGGTTGGACTAGCCAACCTAGGAAAAAGCGCTGGGTTAATGCCCTAAGTGTAGATGGTTCCATGGCATGAGGCCATGTACCTTGAGGACTAATATTTGCAATATTTGTGGTCAAAGAGGACATTGGGTGAGAGAATGCCCCCGGGCTTGACCTTTGCCAGGTCCGCCCAGGAATCTATCCCCTACACCCCTTGTCATAGGAAAATGACCTAGTGTAGTCATAGCAATAGTTGAGCCAAGGGATATTGCCCCGGCTAGTCAAGTGACCAAGGAGCTAGCCGCTATTTGAGGTAATTTTACTTTTCAGAATAGTAATATTAAAGTACTTTTTGATACTGGAGCTACTCTTTCTGTGATATCATTTGCTTTTGTCGATAAGCTTAAATTGCAGTGAGAAATCTCAAATGAGTTAAGACTCACTAGAATTGCATGGTGGAGTTTTATTGTGAACAATGAGGTGGTTACTAGCTATCTGTTGCCACCTTCATAAAATGGGAAAATTATAGTATAAGGACCTAAACTTATTTGCTTTAATTTTCACCATAGTGTATGAATTATGAAGTGTAAAGTATTCAATAGACCCTCCCCTAAGTGGCACAAACAATGATAATTTGATCCTTAAGAAAGCACTAGCATATTGCTTAATTTTCCAGTAACCTATAGACTAAATTGTAAGGTTACAAAAGTTGGGTACTCAATTGCACAAATTTCCAAAGATGGCTATGGAAAGGACATGGATGGAATTGTGAGGAAAGGACATGGATGGAATTATGAAGAAAGGACATGGATAGAATTAAGGATATTGTTAGGGACCAAAGTGCTCAAAGAGGCAAAGTTAGTCATTTAATGCTTAAGGGCACTTAAGGGCTTAAGTGTCCCAAACTTTTCTAAAGGTGAAAATGCTGATCGACCAAGGTAAAAATAGGTCAAGAACTATCATTTTCCCATCCCAAATGGTTGGTAAAAACATTGTCCAAGTGTAGCCTAAAGTTTACAAAATTTGCAAACATGCAATTACTAAAGACCAAGAAAGAAATAAAGCTAGAAAAAAATCATTTTCTCCCCATTTTCTTCCAAAAATTTGACCTCCACCTACTAGGGTTCTTCCTTGAACTCCTCCATATCCTTTCATAGCCAATTTATTGCAAACAATTAAGAGAAGGCAAGGGAAGACAACTAAAGCGTCAAGGAAGACCATAAAGCCTAGTTTTCAAGTTTATCTAAGGTTTATTGGATTTCTAGCAAAAGGTAAAGAGTTATCTTACTCAAATGGGATGTTTACTATATTTCCAAGCATCCATGGAGCTAGGGCTAAGCTTGCAAGAGAGCCATGAGCTTGATGAACTAAGCTTAGTAAGGGGAATGCACTTAGTGAAGGTTTTGTGACCTAGTGTGAAGTGCAAAGTGATGGTAGGGAGTTTAAATTTTCTTGTTACCACCTCACAAAAGCTGGAGAATTACAAGTTTGGCATAATGGCTAAAAACCATTATATTGCGTAATTCTCTTCATAGTGATTAAAGTGTGAAGGGTAAAAGGTATAATGAACACCTCCTTAAAAGTGTTCGAAGTTGGTAACTTGGCCCCCAAGAAAAGCCTTAAGGATTGCTTGTTTGTCACTCAACTTATGAACTTTTCTGTCAGGTTTTGGAAATTTAGGTACTTAATTGCAAACTCTCAAGAAAGAGCTTTGGAGAGTTATGGGAAGGATATGAATGATATGAAAGTGCTATTGGAGGACCGAATTGCTTATGGAAGACAAGTAAGGACAAAGAAAATAGAAAAAGGCATAAAGGACGTAAGTGTTCAAATGCAGGTCTTAAGATGTGTATGTCTGACTTAGGTTAAATGGAGCAATTTGGAGTTTTCCCACTGAGGGAGGGGCGGCTATGGCATGGAAATTGGTAAGAAATGTGGGCAAAATGTGGACCAATAAGTTTAAGACAAATAAACTGTGCTTATGGGCAAGGAAAAGGACAAAAAGCAATGTTAAGCTTGTTAAGTGTGTTTTGAGCACTTAAGCTCATTTAAGCCCATTTAAGTGGCGAACTCACTTATCTCATTCCTAGTTTTGGGATCCTCTAGACCAAGAACATAGCCACACTTCCTCCATAGCCACCATGCCTTCAAACTTGCAATTGGTTGAAATTGAAGGCAAAAGGAAGCAATTAAAAGCAAACTAGAGCTATTGTTTGGACACTTGGCCTACCAACCTTGGCAAGGGTTCTCTTACTCTCTTGGATTGTTTACTATATTTTCAAGCATCCATGGAGCTAAGGCTAAGCTTGGAAGAGAGCCATGAGCTTGATGAACCAATCTTAGATAGGGTAGTGCACTTATAGAAGGTTTTGTGACCTAGTGTGAAGTGCACAATGATGGCAATGAAGTGAGGGTTTCTAGATCCCAAAGTTACTACTAACTAGTGTTAAAATCCTCCTAAGACCAAGCATTAGCTTGAGGAGGGCTGCCACAGTGATTTATTTATGGTTATTGCGTGTTTTATGGACTAACCTATGGTTTTTCTTGCTGCTAACTTTCATGTGTTTGATGGTTGTGAATGGCTGCAGCAATTAATTGCTATATATGGTATATATGTGTTATGTTTTTGCATTTTAGTGTCTTTGGATTTAGGTTTAGATCATGGTTACTGATAGCCAAAGGGCTATTGCCCTTCAAATCCCCGAGCTCTAACAAAGCGCCACCCTCGGTAAAGGCGAGCGTCACCCTCGAAGAATGTGAGTACCAACCTCAGGAAAATAGGGTCCGGCACCCTGCACCCCAACCTCGGTGATCCACCATCACCTTCGGGGAATGGCAACACTGGCCTCAAGAGTATGGTTCACTACCACCCTCGGTAAGATGACCTGACTAGCTTTGGGAGAGGTTGACTCACCATCTTCGGCAAGGGAAAACACCTCCGAAGGGGATTATCCGTTCCGAGGGGACCCACAAATAATTGGAGCAACGTCGGCAAGATGCCTTCCTATCTCAAATAGGTCTCTTTCACTGAAGGGATCTTGAGAATACGACAAAAATGGTTAAGGAGTCTTTGACACGCCGCCCTTAGACACGTCCTGACACGCTGCCTTTACACACGCCATGAAATGCAGACCTCCCACGGCCCTGACTTCTGGGCAAGACGGCCTAAGGCCAGCTAGAGGTCCCCATTCCCGAAGGTACGGACCGCATCCAACTGAACACGTGTCATGATCTAAGTGGGTTGTGTCAAACGGAAGTCCCTAACACCTCCTATAAATACTTGGGAAATGACCTTAGTAGGAGGGGATTGAACTCTCAGGAAAAACATATTCTTCACTCTCTACTCACCATTCTTTATTTCATCAAATACTGACTTGGGCGTCGAAGGCTCCTCCCCCAGAAAAGCATTCCGGGGACCTCCTAACCCTTGTTCTTTGAGTGTTTCAGGCAATCTCTCCCCGGAAGTCTCTCCTTTAGATGCCCTCATCACCGGAAGTCCCTTCCAGGCTTACCATGTTGCACAGGGAAGATGTTAATGGGCATCATTTGGCACCATCTATGGGAACTCACTCTCAGGTAGCTATCGTTGAGACTTAGTGTTCTAAAGACAAGGGACTCCCGAAGTCCCCATCCGTACTAGAAACTCAAACTGCAACCGAACAACTCGCTGCAGGGACTTCCTTGCCTAAGGACGAACGTCCTCTAATGATCACAATGAGCTTCCTACGTGATTTTTAGCGCTTTGTTGCTGCTGAAATGATGCAAAAACTGGACCAAAGGTGGTCACAACCACATTCAAGCCGAAGGCCCCCTTCACCAACACCCCATTGGGAGAGAAGCCCAAAATTTGCTCACCGGAGTTCGGGGAGTGGGGACTAACATGATGAGTCCTCGATGGAGCACATACCCCCCAGAGTCAGGCATACTGGAGAAGCGGGGTCCAAAGGAGCTAGGACTTCCCGCCAGTGAAGTTCCTCACCAGAAGAAAGATCACAATCCCCCCGCCGTCGAAGTTACTCCAGGAAAAGGAGGTGTTCCTCTCCGTTGCCAGAGGCCTCTAGGCAACAAAAAGAGCCCAGGACCACCGTCCTCATGGAAAAAATCCTAAAGAGATTGGAGAGTGTGGAAAGGTAGGTGGCTCGGAAGCCCGTCTGGTCTAGGTTGTTAGAAACCTTCACTGGAGACGAGTCACCGTTTATTCGAGTAATAGTTGAGGCACCTATGCAAAGTGACTTTTGGGTGCCTCGTTTGGAAACCTATGATGGGCGTAGTGACCCCCAAGCCCACCTGACCAAGTATAGGTGTAGCATGGTACTGCATGATGTCGATGATGCCACCCTTTGCAAGTGTTTTGAGGTCATCCTTTCCAGCCCGGCAACAGCGTGGTACAACTCTCTCACCCCTGGGACTATAATGAGTTTCCAAGAGCTATCCACGGCATTTACACAACAGTTCATCAGCAGTAGGCCGACAGTAAAGATGCCCGTTCAGATGTTTGACTTAGAGCAAAGGAATGGCGAAACCATCCATGACTATGTCGAAAGGTTTAACCGAGAGGCCTTGAGCCTACCGGACTTTCGTCCTGAAATACGCATCCTCGCCATGATACAGGGACTTCAGTGAGACTCGCAACTCTTTTACAAGTTCTCGAAAGACCCTCCGGACACCCTTGGCGAGTTCTACCGTAGAACCGAACAACACATGATAGCCAAATAGCTGAGAATGGGAGCATCGAAGTCTAATCACCATCATCACGAAGGCCAAAGTCACCAACCCTAGTATCTAGCCGAGGGTGGGGGAAAAACTCAGAAGCAGAAGGGGAAAAGACCATGTCATTTACTCCCTTGAACACTTCTCGAACAAACATACTGCTGGCCATGGAAAGGCAAGGAAACCCAATCCAGCGCCCGAAGGCCATGACTTCAGAAAACAAGAAAAATGTGAAGAACTTTTGCCAGTTCCATCGGGATCATGGGCATGACACTGAGGATTACTTCCAGCTGAGGAAATACATTAAGTCTTTGATAAAGTAGGGCCAACTTTGGCGCTACCTATGCATGCCCTCCCAAAAAGGAAGGAGGGAAGAGGAAAGGAAAGGAGATGATGTGGACTATGATTCCGACAGGTGCCGGAACCGAAGTCCCAAAAGACATCCGCCACCTCCAGCTGGAGTAATCTAGACGATCACCACTAGACTACCTTCGGTAGAAAGAAAGAGAAAAGCCAGGGAGATCTCAATGATGGAATTTAGTAGCCGATCAAACAAGCTTGCTCGGAAAAATGGTTCCACCGTAGTATTCCCTCTTGATGACCCACTTCTAATCATGGCAAGGATAGGGAGTTAGGATGTCAAAAGAGTACTCCTCGATGATGGTTCTAACGTTGACATCTTATTCTCTCATCTGCTGCTGAATTTGGGTATCTCAAAAGGTGATCTCAAGCCTGTCACTTCCTCTACCTTTAGGGTAGGTCCGTCCGAACTCCCAGTCCTCAGGTGGATTGACCTACCTCTAATGCTAAGGGGAACTTTGCCACAAAACAAGGGTGAGCTCTTTGCTTCCACAATGACAAGGTCCATCATCATAGATGTTCCTTCATCATACAATGCCATCCTTGGGAGGCAGACGCAAAGGAATCTCCACATTCGCCAAGATGTAAAGTACTTGACTGTCACCTTCACAACCATGGACGAAGATGCTGAGATCTTCATCGACCAAGGGGAAGTAAGAAAGGTCTTTGTGAAAGCAAGACAGGGCCCAGCAAAGATCCACACACAGACTTTGGGAGCAAAGGCCGTGCTTACAGGGGAGGCAAAGGGAGAAGAAACAGAAGACCCCAAAAAAATAGAAACAGAAGATGTGGAACTTGTCCTAGGCTGAATTACCCGAATGGGGAAAAAACTGGCCGAAGGTGACAAGGAAAAACTTGTATCTTTTCTGTTAATGAACAAAGATCTGTTTGCCTACTCACCGAAGAACATGCATAGGGTAGACCCTCGCATAATCCAACATAGCCTTAAGGTGCACCTAGAGGCAAAGCCTGTCCGACAAAAAAATGAAGCCTTTCGGCACATAAAAACAACTTCATCAAAATCGAAGTCCAACGCTTAATGGAAGCAAGTGTAATAAGTGAAGTCAAATACCCCGAATGGCTTAGTAACGTGGTTATCGCCACAAATGAAGGGAGTGATAAACTCCGAATGTTCATCGACTTCCAAAACGTGAACGATGCTTGCCCTAAAGATTCATATCCTCTGCCGCCAATAGATCAATTGGTAAATTCAACCGCCGAGTATGGCCTCTTTAGTTTCCATGACGCCTTTAGTGGGTATCATCAAATTAGGATGAACCTCGAAGACGAGGAAAAAATCGCCTTCATCACCAAAGTTGGTACATACTGCTATATTAGGATGCCCTTTGGGCTTAAGAATGTAGGGGCCATGTACCAAAGGTTGATGAACAGGGTCTTCAACTCCCAAATTGGGAGAAACATGGAAGTCTACATTGATGATATGATAGTTAAGAGCAAACTGCCTAGTAGTCATATCATGGACTTAGAGGAAACATTCCACTAACTAAGGACCATTGGAATCCATGTCAACCCCAAAAAATGCATGTTCGGGGTAAATACAGGTAAGTTCCTCGGATTCATGGTGTCGGAGAAAGGTATCGATGCCAATCCAGAAAAGGTCATGGCCTTGCTGGGATTCTGAACTCCCATGACGACTAAGGATGTACAAAGACTCACGGGGAGAATCACATCCCTCAGCAGATTTATCTCCAGATATGGGGATCGCTACCAACCATTCTTTAAGGTCCTCACTAAGGCAGCAAAAAATGGTGGCGACCTCAGAACCGAGGTGCGGCCTTAGAACGAAGACTGTCAAAAGGCTTGCGAAAAGCTTAAACTCTACCTAACTCATCTACGGACACTTCGGCAGCCACGAGAAGAAGAACCCCCCATACTCTACCTCGCCGTTACAGAAAAGGCAGTAAATTCGGTCCTTGTAAATGAAGAAGGGGCAAAGCAATGGGCAGTATATTATGTGAGCAAGTCCTTGAAATATGCCGAAGTCAGGTACCCTTTGCTACAAAAGGCTATTTATGCCCTAGTACTTGCAAGCATAAGGCTATGTCCTTATTTCCAAGGCCACCCCATTATCGTCCGAAGTAAGCTGCCCTTTCGGGATGTCATGAAGAAGGTAGACCACTTAGGAAGGCTTTTGAAGTGGTGCATTGAGCTTGATGAGTATGGCATCACCTATGAGCCGAGGAAGGCTATAAAAGCTCAAGCATTGGCAGATTTCATTGTTGAGGTATCCATTGCCGAAGAAAGTCAACCCAGCCTGGGGAGTAACGAACCTGAGTGGACTCTGTTTGTCGATGGGGCTCCGGCTCCGAACATCAAGGAGCTGAAGTAATTCTTCATGGTCCTGAAGGTATGGAAGCTATGAAAGCCATCAAATTCGGGTTTAATGGCATCAACAATATGGCAGAATATGAAGCCCTCATAGCAGGTTTGCGCCTTGCCAGAAGCATTGGTGTGAGAAACCTAAAGGCCCACAGCGATTCTCAGCTAGTAGTCCGACAAATGGTAGGTGACTATAGTGTGAAGGACCCAACTTTGGCAAAGTATCATGAAGTTGTATCAAAGCTCATCCAAGAGTTTGACGCAGTGCAAATTGAGAACGTGCCTCATCGAGACAATACTGAAGCAGATACTCTGGGTAAGTCAAGAAAGTTCACCGAAGTACTAAGTCACCCGAGCATAGTAATAATGAGCATAGCAACCTCAGAAAGAGGATGGAAAAATCCAAAAAAAAAGTACCTGATGGCTTTGGAGCTTCCTGAATACCCTCTTGAGGTAGCAAAAGTGCGAAGACGTTCTGGGCGATATTTCCTGATCGGGGAGGAGTTATACCGACAAAGGTACGCAAGCCTGCTGCAAAGGTGTGTCAGCAAAGAGGATGTTGAGACAGTCCTCAAAGAAGTCCATGAGGGGGCCTGTTGCTCCACATAGGAACTGATGCCCTGGCAGGAGTACTACTCCGCCAGGGGTACTTCTGGCCTAGCCTAAGAAAGGATGCGAAGCAGTTTGTCCAGAAGTGTGACAATTGCCAAAGACACGCCAACATCTAGAGGCTGCCCTCAGAAATGATAACTTCGGCTAACAACCCTTGTCCCTTTGCAGTATGGGGTATTGACCTTATCGGGCCTCTCCCAACTGCACCCGGAGGAGTGAAGTTCTGCGTGGTCGCAGTAGATTACTTCACTAAATGGATAGAAGCAAAGCCCTTGGCAACCATTTCGGCGAAGGACATACAGAAATTCATCTGGAAGGACATCGTATGCAGGTTTCGCATACCGAGGGTGATAGTGGCCAACAATGGTTCCCAGTTTATTGACAAGAGATTCCAAGAATTCACCACCGAGCTCGGGATAAAAATGCACTTTACCTCGGTAGCTCATCCTTAGAGCAATGGACAGGTAGAGGTGTCTAATAGAACCATAAAGGATGGTTTGCAAAAGAGATTAAGGGAATCAAAAGGAAAATGGCTAGGAGAACTTCCTAGTGTGCTATGGAGCTATCGGACAACACCCCAAAGAACCACAAGTGAGACACCTTCCTCACTCGTCTTTAGCACAGAGGCCATTATTCCTATCGAGGTGGTCCAGCCATCGGTCAGGGTACAAGTGTTCGATAAAGAAGGGAATGATCTCGGGTTGAGGAGCAAGCTCGACCTAATTGACGAACACAGAGAAGTGGCTGAGCTTAGAAGAAAAGTTTTTCAGCAGAGGGTAGCTATAGCTGCGAGCATGCATGTCAGGCAAAAAGGAATCAGGAAGGGAGACCTTGTTCTCCAAAAGGCTCAGTTTGAGGCCCAAAGACCATTTCACGGAGTACTTCGGGCAAACTGGGAAGGGCTTTATTTGGTCCTTGACGAGGTTTGGCTAGGAATCTATAATCTCGATGATACTGAAGGTGGAGAATTGAAAAATACATGGTATTCAGATGCTTTGAAGAAATTCTACACTTAGAAATTTTTCAAGAAATTTTACACTTAGAAATTTTTCTAAGTACAGAAAAGTTTTCTAGGAAAAATAGCCCCACCTAAGAAATCTAACCGAACAAGGTGCGAGTATTTACTTGCAAAAATCACACATTTTCTTCGAAGGCGCGTCAACCGAACATGCCTGATAAAAACAGGCAAAACTCTGCCAAAAGACATTCGCCGAAACCAGTGTTATGCCGAACATGGTTGATAAAAAGCGCGAAAAAAATCTTCCCGAAGGTCCTAGACCAAAAGTAGTCAAACTAACCCTTGGAACCGAAGATTATTTAAGGAGAAACTTGTCTTCAAACTTAGCCAAATTTTGGAGGAAAGGAGGAATTTTATTTAAAGGAGCCTTATTACAAGAAGGAGTATTACAAGAAGAAGATTACAAAGAAAAAGAAAAAGAACAAGTGAAGCCTTGGACACTTAGCGGACCTCGCCATCATGGGAAGCTCCATCGCCAACATCCTTTGTCTTGACCTTCGGCACCGAGGGAGGAGCGAATGGCAGGTTGAGATAATCTATCTTTGACTAGGCCCAGCGAGGCCCCTCATGGATGTACAAAGAAGCTAGAAAGGAGAGGTCGAGGTTGGGGTACTTTGCCAAGACTTGATGCTGAGCCAGACAAAAGCCATCTTGGAAAGCAACCTTGGTTGCATGATCGGCCTTGTCTTTCTCGACGGACAAGTCATCCAGCTCGTTTCTCAACTCAGCGACCTCCTTCTCGAGCTTCTTCATCTTCTTCTTCTTCTTCGTCTCATTCTTCAGTGCCTCGACCCCAATCCTATTAGGGTGACTTAGTTAAGTCGAACCCAAAGTTAGCACTTTGGATATCACTATTATCCCATCGCGCCTCTAAGTCCCTAATCCTATTAGGATGACTTAGTTAAGTCGAACCCAAAGTTAGTACTTTGGATATCACTATTATCCCATCGCGCCTTACCAAGATGAACATAGGTGCTTTGCTTTGGCAAACCCACCTAATGTTGATCAAAGTCTTGACGAGTGCCAGCATTTGAAGGCATCACATTTAATGACATAATATTTGTTTGAGGGATTTTATCTTTTGATCTCACCAATTTGTTATCTCCGGTTGTTTTATACATGCATCACATACAAATATAAAACATGCATCTCATGCTTACAAGAAATAAACGTGACATGGTTATAGCCCAAACTATGCGATATTCTCAAGCCAATGAGAATATCATAGAAGCCTAAAAAAAGAAAAGAGTCTTCACAAGCTCCTTCTCTTCCTTTCTTGGCTGCCTTTTTGTTGTCTCCTCCTTGGACATACCTTCTTGCATGATCCCATAATGCACCATTACATCAATAATAGAGACCTCGAGTTACATTCGAGGGGAGTAAGGTGAGAAGAGAATGTACAATGAGAGTGATAAGAAAAGGCACGACTCGCAGGCCGTATTTACAAGTACAACCAATCAAGGGCTATAACCATGCACCATGCTTCAAACACCAATCAGCATATCATGTCAAATCTCATTCAACAAAGATGCATGCCAATTTTCGCGTGTTGATTAACCAGTTTTTATTTATGTGGCGCTTCGCATACGGTTTTGTGCTCGCAGTGCTAGCTTGCGTCCTCCAAGGAATTGCAAGAGAAGAGTGTGGCTGTCCTTTTGGGAGGCTAGGGCAAGGAGACCTGCGGATTTCTCACTAGAAGTTGTATTTATAGTGAGACTCAACTTCCAGGCCTAATGGGTTTCGAAGCCCTAATCCAATTAGGATTTAATTTCGGGCTTAATAATGGCTTAACTCTTTGGCCCATTATTAATACGAAATTAAAGTGAAACCATAACCCAAATAATTAGCCCACGCACTCTAATGATCCAAATAGGTCTATGTGTGTGACCCAATAGGCTCTTGCCACGTTGGCACTGATCATAAATCACATTTATGATCATAAGCAATGAGCGGTGTCTAGCAACACATCATTGCTACCCTAGTGACAAGATTGACGATGATTTGACTAAACCTTTATGATCATCACCGATATATGCCATTGTCCCTTTGTCCAAGATATCAAGACTAAGCACGATATATGGAATGTGTCACTCTCGTATAGCCCAATCTTTGGTTTCTTGATTACCAAGTAGACCAACTTAAATTGATGACATTGATATCGTATATCAACTCATCCGAGCATGGCCATGCATTTTTCTAAGTCTTACTCTATCAAGGGGCCCAAAGATATCATTCCTGTTACATAGGAGGGACAAATCCCATCTTGATCATACAAATCCCTCTGCATGATATGTGACATACCCAATGACCTCCTTCAAGTTCACTTAGTTACGAGCAACAAGGGAAAGTATCAAAGTATGTGACTCACATGTAGGGAACCTTGATGATCTTAGGTCGAAGGACTACATATACCATGATCACTATGAGAATCACTTATGACACTCATATAACGATCCATGTAGTGTTCTCATGGTGGATCGGTCTAGTTCACAAGTTCTCCAACTTGTACCCATACGTAGACTACATAACTCATATTAGTCTCCACTTATGCTAGTCATTATGTATTATTACAACCCGCTCCACAATAATACTAGACCAGGGACGTTTAAGAATATCATTATTCTAGGATTACATTTATGTTTGTTAAGTTACGCAGAAACAAAACAACAAACATAATTGCTGGATTAATGCCTTAATAAAATATCACGACTCAATGTGCAAAATTACAATCATCTCATGATTGGCTTTTGGGTACAACACTAACATGAGGTCGCACTTGCACTAAAGCCAATCGTCCATGTATATAATACCAATGGACCTAGAATGGCTATCATGCTTTTGCTGTGTAAGGGGCTTTGTCAGCGGATCAGCAATGTTGCTATCTGTCGAAGTCCTGCATATCCTTACATCACCCCTCTCGATGATCTCCCTGATGAGATGATAGGATCAGAGTATGTGTTTGGATTGCTGGTGAGATCGAGGTTCCTTAGCCTGTGCGATTGCTCCATTATTGTCACAATAGAGCTGTATCGAGTTGGCAATCCTCGGAACCACTCCAAGTTCAGTGATGAACTTCTTGATCCAAACTGCCTCCTTTGCAGCATCAGAGGCGGCAATGTACTCAGATTCTATTGTAGAGTCAGCTACTGTCTCTTGCTTTGAACTCTTCCAGCTCACAGCACCACCAACAATACAAAACACAAAACCAGATTACGATCTAAAATCATCCTTATCGGATTGGAAGCTTGCATCGGTGTAACCCCTTACAACGAGCTCATCTTTCCCTCCAAAGACCAAGACTGCATCCTTAGTCCTTCATAAGTACTTAAGGATGTTCTTAACAGCTATCCAATGACTCTCACTGGGGTTCAATTGGTACCTACTCGTCATGCTCAAAGCATATGATGTTGGGTTTCGGGAGCCAAACAGCGCAGCGGAATTTAACCGAAACCCTCCAGGATCCAAGTGAAACGGGGTAAACCGGGTGTTCGAAAATTTCATACCTAATTTTCGGTTGAGATCTCTCACTCAACTGTAGAGTCGAATCACAAACCTGAACAGTTGACGTGTTCAGGCTCTCTATGGTATCCACACGAGCCTCTCGGGATCACCACGCTTCCACCACGTCTCGGCAGATGCGTTTCTCTTGCGCACGCAGTGCTAGCTTGCGTCCTCCAAGGAATTGCAAGAGAAGAGTGTGGCTGTCCTTTTGGGAGGCTAGGGCAAGGAGACCTGCGAATTTCTCACTTAAAAGTTGTATTTATAGTGAGACTCAACTTCCAGGCCTAGTGGGTTTCAAAGCCCTAATCCAATTAGGATTTAATTTCGGGCTTAATAATGGCTCAACTTTTTGGCCCATTATTAATATGAAATTAAAGTGAAACCATAACCCAAATAATTAGCCCATGCACTCTAATGATCCAAATAGCTCTATGTGTGCGACCCAATAGGCTCTCGCCACGTTGACAATGATCATAAATCACATTTATGATCATAAGCAATGAGCGGTGTCTAGCAACACATCATTGCTACCCAAGTGACAAGATTGTCGATGATTCGACTAAACCTTTATGATCATCACCGATATATGCCATTGTCCCTTTGTCCAAGATATCAAGACTAAGCACGAGACATGGAATGTGTCACTCTCGTATAGCCCAATCTTTGGTTTCTTGATTACCGAGTAGACCAACTTAAACTGATGACATTGATATCATATATCAACTCATCCGAGCATGGCCATGCATTTTCTAAGTCTCACTCTATCAAGGGGCCCGAAGATATCACTCCCGTTACATAGGAGGGACAAATCCCATCTTGATCATACAAATCCCTCCGCATGATATGTGACATACCCAATGACCTCCTTCAAGTTCACTCAGTTACGAGCAACAAAGGAAAGTATCAAAGTATGTGACTCACATGTAGGGAACCTTGATGATCTTAGGTCGAAGGACTACATATACCATGATCACTATGAGAATCACTTATGACACTCATATAACGATCCATGTAGTGTTCTCATGGTGGGTCGGTCTAGTACACAAGTTCTCCAACTTGTACCCATATGTAGACTACATATCTCATATTAGTCTCCACATATGCTAGTCATTATGTATTATTGCAACCCGCTCCACAATAATACTAGACCAGGGACGTTTAAGAATATCATTATTCTAGGGTTACAATTATGTTTATTACGTTACGCAGAAACAAAACAACAAACATAATTGCTGGATTAATGCCTTAATAAAATATCATGACTCAATGTGCAAAAATACAATCATCTCATGATTGGCCTTTTGGGCACAACACTAACAATCTCCCACTTGCACTAAAAGCCAATCATCCATGTATCTAATACCGATGGACCTAGAATGGCTATCATGCTTCTGCTGCGTAAGGGGCTTTGTCAATGGATCAGGAATGTTGCTGTCTGTCGAAGTCCTGCATATCCTTACATCACCCCTCTCGATGATCTCCCTGATGAGATGATAGCGTCGGAGTATGTGTTTGGATCGCTGGTGAGATCGAGGTTCCTTAGCCTGTGCGATTGCTCCATTGTTGTCACAATAGAGCTCTATCGGGTCGGCAATGCTTGGAACCACTCCAAGTTCAGTGATGAACTTCTTGATCCAAACTGCCTCCTTCGCAGCATCAGAGGCGGCAATGTACTCAGATTCTGTTGTAGAGTCAGCTACTGTCTCTTGCTTTGAACTCTTCCAGCTCACAGCACCACCACCAATACAAAACACATAACCAGATTGCGATCTAAAATCATCCTTATCGGATTGGAAGCTTGCATCGGTGTAACCCCTTACAACGAGCTCATCTTCACCTCCAAAGACCAAGAATGCATCCTTAGTCCTTCGTAAGTACTTAAGGATGTTCTTAACAGCTGTCCAGTGACTCTCACCGGGGTTCGATTGGTACCTACTCGTCATGCTCAAAGCATATGAGACATCGGGATGAGTACATATCATGGCATACATGATAGATCCAATTGCTGAGGCATATGGAATCTTACTCATGCGCTCTCTCTCCTCGGGTGTACTCGGACACTGAGATCTAGAAAGAGTGATACCATGTGACATGGGCAAGAATCCTTTCTTGGAATCTTGCATGCTAAACCTCTTTAGCACCTTGTCAATATATGTACTTTGACTTAGGCCAAGAAGCTTTCTAGATCTATCTCTATAGATCCTGATGCCTAACACATAGGCTGCTTCACCCAAGTCCTTCATAGAGAAACATTTCCCTAGCCAAGTCTTCACAGACTGTAGCTCAGGAATGTCATTCCCGATGAGTAGTATGTCATCTACATACAACACCAAGAAGACAATAGCGCTCCCACTAACCTTCTTGTAGACACAAGGTTCATCTTCATTTTTGATAAAACCAAACTCTTTGATTGCATCATCAAAACGAAGATTCCAACTTCGAGAAGCTTGCTTCAGTCCATAAATGGACCTTTGCAATTTGCACACTTTATTGGCATTCCCAGGAGTGACAAAACCCTCAGGCTGTGTCATGTACACATCCTCAAGTAGCTTTCCATTTAGGAATGCAGTTTTGACATCCATTTGCCATATCTCATAATCATAGTGTGCAGCAATAGCAAACAAAATTCGGATGGATTTAAGCATAGCAACTGGTGAAAAAGTTTCATCATAGTCAATACCATGAATTTGCTTGAAACCTTTTGCGACCAATCGTCCCTTAAAGGTAATCACATTACCATCCATGTCAGTTTTCTTCTTGAAAACCCATTTGCACCCTATGGGTTTTACCCCTTCAGGTGGGTCAACCAAAGTCCATACTTGGTTTTCATACATGGATTCCATCTCGGATTTCATGGCCACTAGCCACTTCTCAGAGTCAGGCCCCGACATAGCTTGTTGGTAGGTTGTGGGCTCATCCTGATCCATGAGCATCACATCACCGGTGTGAGTTACGAGAAATCCATATCTCTCGGGCTCACGCCGAATCCTACCAGTCCTACGTGGGCTCTGTGCTACAGGAACAGACTCTTGAACCACAACATCTTGTTGTGTCTGTTCAGGTTCCATTTCAGGTTCGATGTCTCCTTGTTGTTCTTGAATTTCTTCAAGTTCTACTTTCCTCCCACTAGTTCCTTTAGAGATAAACTCTTTCTCCAAAAAGACACCAGTTCGAGCAACAAACACTTTTTGCTCAGAAGGATTGTAGAAATAGTAACCCTTTGTTTCTTTGGGATACCCAACAAAAAGGCATTTTTGAGATTTGGGCCCTAGTTTGTCAGAGGATTGACGTTTCACATAAGCGTCACAGCCCCAAATCTTCATAAAAGACAAATTGGGACGCCTCCCACTCCATATCTCATATGGTGTCTTTTGAACCGATTTAGATGGAACTCGGTTTAGTGTAAAAGCGGCTGTCTCTAGAGCATGTCCCCAAAAGGAGTTTGGAAGGTCAGCTTGACTCATCATGGAGCGAACCATGTCTAACAGAGTTCGATTTCTCCTTTCAGAAACACCATTCCATTGAGGTGTACTTGGTGGAGTGAGTTGTGATACTATACCACACTCCTTCAGATAGTCAAGGAATTCTCGATCCAAGTACTCTCCACCTCGATCTGATCGAAGCACTTTGATACTCTTCCCGAGTTGATTCTCTACTTCATTCTTGAATTCTTTGAACTTTTCAAAGGATTCTGACTTGTGTCTCATAAGATACACATAGCCATATCTGCTGAAGTCATCAGTGAAAGTAATGAAGTATTGGAAACCTCCTCTAGCTTGTGTAGACATAGGGCCACATACATCACTATGTATGAGTCCTAGTAAGTCATTAGCCCTTTCACTTTGCCCTGTGAATGGGGCTTTGGTCATCTTGCCCAACAAACATGACTCACATGTCTCATATGATTCAAAATCAAATGAGTCCAAGAGTCCATCCTTATGGAGCTTGGATATGCGGGTCTCATTTATATGGCCCAAGCGACAGTGCCAGAGATAGGTCAGGTTTGAATCATTTAATCTGACCTTCTTGGTATTCACATTATAGATTGGATCTTCGAGGTCTAGAACATACAACCCATTGCTAAGTTGAGCACTACCATAAAAGATTTCATTCAAATAAATAGAACAACATTTGTCCTTTATTATAAATGAAAAACCTTTCTTGTCCAAACAAGAAACAGAAATCAAATTTCTACTAATAGTAGGCACAAAGTAGCAGTTGTCTAATTCTAAAACTAATCCACTAGGTAAAGTGAGAACATAAGTCCCTACGGCTAAGGCAGCAACCCTTGCTCCATTTCCAACACGTAGGTCCACTTCACCTCGGGCCAATCTTCTACTTCTACTTAGATCCTGCACATTTGCACAAATGTGAGATCCACATCCAGTATCCAATACCCAAGATGAGGAAGTAGAAAAGTTAGCCTCTATAACAAAAATACCTGAAGTGGAAGTCTTACTTCCCTTTTCCTTAGCAAGTTCTTCAAGATAGAGCTTGCAATTGCGCTTCCAGTGTCCAGGTTGCTTACAATGGAAGCACTCCCCTTCCTTTGCCACACCACCCTTTGGTTTCAGTGCAGCTGAAGAAGAATTAGCATTGGACTTTCCATTAGCTTTATCCTTCTTCTTGTTGGCTTTTCCCTTTCCCTTGCCCTTTTGAACCATCAAAATGGGCTTAGCCTTCTTAAGGTTTTGCTCAGCAGTTCTCAACATGTTGAGCAATTCAGGGAGGGACTTGTCAAGGTCATTCATGTTATAGTTCATGACAAACTGACTGTAGCTTTCAGGCAACGATTGCAAGACTACATCAATAGCCAACTCTTTCTGAAGAGCAAATCCCAAATTCTCAAGATTCTCAATGTACCCAATCATCTTGAGCACATGAGGACCCACGGGACTTCCCTCAGACATCTTGCACTGAAACAATGCCTTAGAGGTCTCAAACCTCTCATGCCTAGCTTGCTCTTGGAAAAGCATTTTGAGATGTTCGATCATATCGAACGCCCCCATGTTCTCATGTTGCTTCTGAAGCTCAGATTCCATGGTAATAAGCATGAGGCATGCAACATCCAAAGCATCATCAGAATGCCTCTTGTGAGCATCCCTTTCAGCTCTTGGAGCAGTGGCAGCAGGCTCATTCGGAATGGGCTGCTCTAGGACATAAGCCTTTCTCTCTTGTTTGAGGACTATCCTCAAGTTTCGGTACCATTTGAGAAAGTTGGTCCCATTCAGTTTTTCCTTCTCAAGGATCGATCGCAACGAAAGTGTCGATGTGTTTTGTGCCATGGTTATCTACAACAGTAAATATGCAGTGTAAGAGTCATGTATTTTAATTCATTTAATAAGGACTTTTATTAAACGATACTCCCACTATTTTCCTCAAAATAATAACCCTCGATATTATTTCAGAACACCTCGGCGCTAAGGTATTCTAGTGGGCCAAGATCCATATTTGACCACAACCTGAGTCAGCTTTGGCTTTTCTCTCAAGTTACAGCTATTTAGGTAGGCAACTCCTTGCCAATTGCATCTTATGCAACTCTTGGATAGTTGGGTGAACAACACTTGTCCAAGCTCATCTCATGAGCTTAAGCCCAACTCTATGCCTCTAAGTCCCTAATCCTATTAGGATGACTTAGTTAAGTCGAACCCAAAGTTAGCAGTTTGGATATCACTATTATCCCATCGCGCCTTACCAAGATGAACATAGGTGCTTTGCTTTGGCAAACCCACCTAATGTTGATCAAAGTCTTGACGAGTGCCAACATTTGGAAGGCATCACATTTAATGACTTAATATTTGTTTGAGGGATTTTTCTTTTGATCTCACCAATTTGTTATCTCCGGTTGTTTTATACATGCATCACATACAAATATAAAACATGCATCTCATGCTTACAAGAAAGTAAACGTGACATGGTTATAGCCCAAACTATGCGATATTCTCAAGCCAATGAGAATATCATAAAAGCCTAAGAAAAGAAAAGGGTCTTCACAAGCTCCTTCTCTTCCTTTCTTGGTTGCCCTTTTGTTGTCACCTCCTTGGACATGCCACCTTGGATGATCCTTGGACATACCACCTTGGATGATCCCATAATGCACCATTACATCAATAATAGAAACCTCGAGTTACATTCGAGGGGAGTAAGGTGAGAAGAGAATGTACAATGAGAGTGATAAGAAAAGGCACGACTCGCAGGCCGTATTTACAAGTACAACCAATCAAGGGCTATAACCATGCACCATGCTTCAAACACCAATCAGCATATCATGTCAAATCTCATTCAACAAAGATGCATGCCAATTTTCGCGTGTTGATTAACCAGTTTTTATTTATGTGGCGCTTCGCATACGGCGGTCCCGCTGGCCGGTCAGCGGGCGGTGGTTCAGCCGCCCTTGCGGGGGGTTTATATGGCACTTTGCATACGGCGGTTCCAAAAAATTGTCTTACAATTGGCCCGTCAGCTATTTCGAGCAAGTAGGCACCCGAGACTCCTCCATTCAAGGCACAAAAAATACCTTACTTTCAGTGCCCGAACAGGCCAAATCCGAACCAAGCTAGGGTTTTTGCAACTATTGCAAGAATCCTATTCCATATAGGTATCTCATACCTATCAATTTCGGGTTAATCTCATTAACCAATTAGTGTCGTTTCTTCATATACGTCATATGTTCATTATGAGTTCCGGTTTCATGCATCATGAATCAATCTAATTAATCATGGCCAAAAAGCAATCGAACACATAACATCATGCGATTCAATACTCAATCCCGATTTAAGGTTTCACCAGTAGCTCTGATACCACTGTTGGGTTTCGGGAGCCAAACAGCGCAGTGGAATTTAACCGAAACCCTCCAGGATCCAAGTGAAACGGGGTAAACCGGGTGTTCAAAAATTTTCATACCTAATTTTCGGTTGAGATCTCTCACTCAACTGTAGAGTCGAATCACAAAACCTGAACAGTTGACGTGTTCAAGCTCTCTATGGTATCCACACGAGCCTCTCGGGATCACCACGCTTCCACCACGTCCCGGTAGATGCATTTCTCTTGCGCTCACAGTGCTAGCTTGGGTCCTCCAAGGAATTGCAAGAGAAGAGTGCGGCTGTCCTTTTGGGAGGCTAGGGCAAGGAGACCTACGAATTTCTCACTAAAAGTTGTATTTATAGTGAGACTCAACTTCCAGGCCTAATGGTTTCAAAGCCCTAATCCAATTAAGCTTTAATTTCGGGCTTAATAATGGCTCAACTCTTGGGCCCATTATTAATACGAAATTAAAGTGAAACCATAACCCAAATAATTAGCCCATGCACTCTAATGATCCAAATAGCTCCATGTGTGCGACCCAATAGGCTCTTACCACGTTAGCAATGATCATAAATCACATTTATGATCATAAGCAATGAACGGTGTCTAGCAACACATCATTGCTACCCAAGTGACAAGATTATCGGTGATTCGACTAAACCTTTATGATCGTCACCGATATATGCCATTGTCCCTTTGTCCAAGATATCAAGACTAAGCCTGAGACATGGAATGTGTCACTCTCGTATAGCCCAATCTATGGTTTCTTGATTACCAAGTAGACCAACTTAAACTGATGACATTGATATCGTATATCAACTCATCCGAGCATGGCCATGCATTTTTCTAAGTCTTACTCTATCAATGGGCCGAAAGATATCATTCTCGTTACATAGGAGGGACAAATCCCATCTTGATCATACAAATCCCTCTGTATGATATGTGACATACCCAATGACCTCCTTCAAGTTCACTCAGTTGCGAGCAATAAAGGAAAGTATCAAAGTATGTGACTCATATGTAGGGAACCTTGATGATCTTAGGTCGAAGGACTACATATACCATGATCACTATGAGAATCACTTATGACACTCATATAATGATCCATGTAGTGTTCTCATTGTGGGTCGGTCCAATACACAAGTTCTCCAACTTGTACCCATATGCAGACTACATATCTCATATTAGTCTCCACATATGCTAGTCGTTATGTATTATTGCAACCCGCTCCACAATAATACTAGACCAGGGACGTTTGAGAATATCATTATTCTAGGGTTACAATTATGTTTGTTACGTTACGCAGAAACAAAACAACAAACATAATTGCTGGATTAATGCCTTAATAAAATATCATGACTCAATGTGCAAAAAAATACAATCATCTCATGATTGGCGTTTTGGGCACAACACTAACAATCTGAGTGCACTTGCACTAAAAGCCAATCATCCATGTTGATCTAATAATGATGGACCTAGAATGGCTATCACGCTGCATTGCTGTGTAAGAGGCTTTGTCAGATGGATTGCATGCAATGTTGCTGTCTGTCGAAGTCCTGCGTATCCTTAGCATCACCCCTCTCAATAATCTCCCTGATAAGATGATAGCCTTGGAGTATGTGTTTGGAGGTAGTTGGTGAGATCGAGGTTCTTTAGCCACTGTGCAATTGAGTCCATTGTTGTCACCACAGGTACAGCAACTATCAATAGGTCTAGGCAATGCTTGGAACCATTCTAAGTTTTGAGGAGATGAACTTCTTGATCCAAAATGCCTCCTTTGCAGCATTAGTGGCGGCAATGTACTCAACATTCTGTTGTAGAGTCAGCTACTGTCACCTTGCTTTGAACTCTTCCAGCTTACAGCACCATTTAGCTAATACAAAACACATAACCAAATTGCGATCTAATAATCATCCTTAGGGATGGATATGGAAGCTTGCAAGCATGTAACCCCTTGACAAAATGTTTTGAAGACTCATATTCACCTCCAAAGACCAAGAATGCCAGAGGAATCCTTAGTCCTTCGAGACAGTACTTAAGGATGTTCTTAATAGCTTCACCAGTGACTCTCATGACCACTTCAATTGGTACCTAATCGTCATGGTGGAAAGGCTATACCAGACATGTGCCCAAGTACATACCTATGGCATACATGTTGGGTTTCGGGAGTAACCGAATCTTACCCATACACCCTCCAGGATCCAAGTGAAACGGGGTAAACTGGGTGTTCAAAAATTTTCATACCTAATTTTCGGTTGAGATCTCTCACTCAACTGTAGAGTCGAATCACAAAACTTGAACAGTTGACGTGTTCAAGCTCTCTATGGTATCCACACGAGCCTCTCGGGATCACCACGCTTCCACCACGTCCCGGCAGATGCATTTCTCTTGCGCTCGCAGTGCTAGCTTGCATCCTCCAAGGAATTGCAAGAGAAGAGTGCGGCTGTCCTTTTGGGAGGCTAGGGCAAGGAGACCTGCGAATTTCTCACTAGAAGTTGTATTTATAGTGAGACTCAACTTCCAGGCCTAATGGGTTTCAAAGCCCTAATCCAATTAGGCTTTAATTTCGGGCTTAATAATGGCTCAACTATTGGGCCCATTATTAATACGAAATTATTGTGAAACCATAACCCAAATAATTAGCCCATGCACTCTAATGATCCAAATAGCTCTATGTGTGCGACCCAATAGGCTCTTACCACGTTGGCAATGATCATAAATCACATTTATGATCATAAGCAATGAGCGGTGTCTAGCAACACATCATTGCTACCCAAGTGACAAGATTGTCGATGATTCGACTAAACCTTTATGATCATCACCTATATATGCCATTGTCCCTTTGTCCAAGATATCAAGACTAAGCACGAGACATGGAATGTGTCACTCTCGTATAGCCCAATCTTTGGTTTCTTGATTACCAAGTAGACCAACTTAAACTGATGACATTGATATCGTATATCAACTCATCCGAGCATGGCCATGCATTTTTCTAAGTCTTACTCTATCAAGGGGCCCAAAGATATCACTCCCGTTACATAGGAGGGACAAATCCCATCTTGATCATACAAATCCCTCCGCATGATATGTGACATACCCAATGACCTCCTTCAAGTTCACTCAGTTACGAGCAACAAAGGAAAGTATCAAAGTATGTGACTCACATGTAGGGAACCTTGATGATCTTAGGTCGAAGGACTACATATACCATGATCACTATGAGAATCACTTATGACACTCATATAACGATCCATGTAGTGTTCTCATGGTGGGTCGGTCCAGTACACAAGTTCTCCAACTTGTACCCATATGTAGACTACATATCTCATATTAGTCTCCACATATGCTAGTCGTTATGTATTATTGCAACCCGCTCCACAATAATACTAGACCAGGGACGTTTAAGAATATCATTATTCTAAGGTTACAATTATGTTTGTTACGTTACGCAGAAACAAAACAACAAACATAATTGCTGGATTAATGCCTTAATAAAATATCATGACTCAATGTGCAAAAATACAATCATCTCATGATTGGCTTTTTGGGCACAACACTAACAATCTCCCACTTGCACTAAAAGCCAATCATCCATGTATCTAATACTGATGGACCTAGAATGGCTATCATGCTTCTACTGCGTAAGGGGCTTTGTCAATGGATCAGCAATGTTGCTGTCTGTCGAAGTCCTGCATATCCTTACATCACCCCTCTCGATGATCTCCCTGATGAGATGATAGCGTCGGAGTATGTGTTTGGATCGCTGGTGAGATCAAGGTTCCTTAGCCTGTGCGATTGCTCCATTGTTGTCACAATAGAGCTCTATCGGGTCGGCAATGCTTGGAACCACTCCAAGTTCAGTGATGAACTTCTTGATCCAAACTGCCTCCTTCGTAGCATCAGAGGCGGCAATGTACTCAGATTCTGTTGTAGAGTCAGCTACTGTCTCTTGCTTTGAACTCTTGCAGCTCACAGCACCACCACCAATACAAAACACATAACCAGATTGTGATCTAAAATCATCCTTATCGGATTGGAAGCTTGCATCGGTGTAACCCCTTACAACGAGCTTATCTTCACCTCCAAAGACCAAGAATGCATCCTTAGTCCTTCGTAAGTACTTAAGGATGTTCTTAACAGCTGTCCAGTGACTCTCACCGGGGTTCGATTGGTACCTACTCGTCATGCTTAAGGCATATGAGACATCGGGACGAGTACATATCATGGCATACATGATAGATCCAATTGCTGAGGCATATGGAATCTTACTCATGCGCTCTCTCTCCTCGGGTGTACTCGGACACTGAGATCTAGAAAGAGTTATACCATGTGACATGGGCAAGAATCCTTTCTTGGAATCTTGCATGCTAAACCTCTTTAGCACCTTGTCAATGTATGTACTTTGACTTAGGCCAAGAAGCTTTCTAGATCTATCTCTATAGATCCTGATGCCTAACACATAGGCTGCTTCACCCAAGTCCTTCATAGAGAAACATTTCCCTAGCCAAGTCTTCACAGACTGTAGCTCAGGAATGTCATTCCCGATGAGTAGTATGTCATCTACATACAACACCAAGAAGACAATAGCGCTCCCACTAACCTTCTTGTAGACACAAGGTTCATCTTCATTTTTGATAAAACCAAACTCTTTGATTGCTTCATCAAAATGAAGATTCCAACTTCGAGAAGCTTGCTTCAGTCCATAAATGGACCTTTGCAACTTGCACACTTTATTGGCATTCTCAGGAGTGACAAAACCCTCAGGTTGTGTCATGTACACATCCTCAAGTAGCTTTCCATTTAGGAATGCAGTTTTGACATCCATTTGCCATATCTCATAATCATAGTGTGCAGCAATAGCAAACAAAATTTGGATGGATTTAAGCATAGCAACTGGTGAAAAAGTTTCATCATAGTCAATACCATGAATTTGCTTGAAACCTTTTGCAACCAATCGTCCCTTAAAGGTAATCACATTACCATCCATGTCAGTTTTCTTCTTGAAAACCCATTTGCACCCTATGGGTTTTACCCCTTCAGGTGGGTCAACCAAAGTCCATACTTGGTTTTCATACATGGATTCCATCTCGGATTTCATGGCCACTAGCCACTTCTCAGAGTCAGGCCCCGACATAGCTTGTTGGTAGGTTGTGGGCTCATCCTGATCCATGAGCATCACATCACCAGTGTGAGTCATGAGAAATCCATATCTCTCAGGCTCACGCCGAATCCTACCAGACCTACGTGGGCTCTGTGCTACAGGAACAGACTCTTGAACCACAACATCTTGTGGTGTCTGTTCAGGTTCCATTTCAGGTTCGATGTCTCCTTGTTGTTCTTGAATTTCTTCAAGTTCTACTTTCCTCCCACTAGTTTCTTTAGAGATAAACTCTTTCTCTAAAAAGACACCAGTTCGAGCAACAAACACTTTTTGCTCAGAAGGATTGTAGAAATAGTAACCCTTTGTTTCTTTGGGATACCCAACAAAAAGGCATTTTTGAGATTTGGGCCCTAGTTTGTCAGAGGATTGACGTTTCACATAAGCGTCACAGCCCCAAATCTTCATAAAAGACAAATTGGGATGCCTCCCACTCCATATCTCATATGGTGTCTTTTGAACCGATTTAGATGGAACTCGGTTTAGTGTAAAAGCGGCTGTCTCTAGAGCATGTCCCCAAAAGGAGTTTGGAAGGTCAGCTTGACTCATCATAGAGCGAACCATGTCTAACAGAGTTCGATTTCTCCTTTCAGATACACCATTCCATTGAGGTGTACCTGGTGGAGTGAGTTGTGATACTATACCACACTCCTTCAGATAGTCAAGGAATTCTCGATCCAAGTACTCTCCACCTCGATCTGATCGAAGCACTTTGATACTCTTCTCGAGTTGATTCTCTACTTCATTCTTGAATTCTTTGAACTTTTCAAAGGATTCTGACTTGTGTCTCATAAGATACACATAGCCATATCTGCTGAAGTCATCAGTGAAAGTAATGAAGTATTGGAAACCTCCTCTAGCTTGTGTAGACATAGGGCCACATACATCACTATGTATGAGTCCTAGTAAGTCATTAGCCCTTTCACTTTGCCCTGTGAATGGGGCTTTGGTCATCTTGCCCAACAAACATGACTCACATGTCTCATATGATTCAAAATCAAATGAGTCCAAGAGTCCATCCTTATGGAGCTTGGATATGCGGGTCTCATTTATATGGCCCAAGCGACAGTGCCAGAGATAGGTCGAGTTCGAATCATTTAATCTGACCTTCTTGGTATTCACATTATAGATTGGATCTTCGAGGTCTAGAACATACAACCCATTGCTAAGTTGAGCACTACCATAAAAGATTTCATTCAAATAAATAGAACAACATTTGTCCTTTATTATAAATGAAAAACCTTTCTTGTCCAAACAAGAAACATAAATCAAATTTCTACTAATAGTAGGCACAAAGTAGCAGTTGTCTAATTCTAAAACTAATCCACTAGGTAAAGTGAGAACATAAGTCCCTACGGCTAAGGCAGCAACCCTTGCTCCATTTCCAACACGTAGGTCCACTTCACCTCGGGCCAATCTTCTACTTCTACTTAGATCCTGCACATTTGTACAAATGTGGGATCCACATCCAGTATCCAATACCCAAGATGAGGAAGTAGAAAAGTTAGCCTCTATAACAAAAATACCTGAAGTGGAAGTCTTCCTTCCCTTTTCCTTAGCAAGTTCTTCACGATAGAGCTTGCAGTTGCGCTTCCAGTGTCGAGGTTGCTTACAATGGAAGCACTCCCATTCCTTTGCCACACCACCCTTTGGTTTTAGGGCAGTTGAAGAAGAATTAGCATTGGACTTTCCATTAGCTTTATCCTTCTTCTTGTTGGCTTTTCCCTTTCCTTTGCCCTTTTGAACCATCAAAATGGGCTTAGCCTTCTTAAGGTTTTGCTCAGCAGTTCTCAACATGTTGAGCAATTCAGGGAGGGACTTGTCAAGGTCGTTCATGTTATAGTTCATGATGAACTGACTGTAGCTTTCAGGCAATGATTGCAAGACTACATCAATAGCCAACTCTTTTTGAAGAGCAAATCCCAAATTCTCAAGATTCTCAATGTACCCAATCATCTTGAGCACATGAGGACCCACGGGACTTCCCTCAGACATCTTGCACTGAAACAATGCCTTAGAGGTCTCAAACCTCTCATGCCTAGCTTGCTCTTGGAAAAGCATTTTGAGATGTTCGATCATATCGAACGCCCCCATGTTCTCATGTTGCTTCTGAAGCTCAGATTCCATGGTAATAAGCATGAGGCATGCAACATCCAAAGCATCATCAGAATGCCTCTTGTGAGCATCCCTTTCAGCTCTTGGAGCAGTGGCAGCAGGCTCATTCGGAATGGGCTGCTCTAGGACATAAGCCTTTCTCTCTTGTTTGAGGACTATCCTCAAGTTTCGGTACCATTTGAGAAAGTTGGTCCCATTCAGTTTTTCCTTCTCAAGGATCGATCGCAACGAAAGTGTCGATGTGTTTTGTGCCATGGTTATCTACAACAGTAAATATGCAGTGTAAGAGTCATGTATTTTAATTCATTTAATAAGGACTTTTATTAAACGATACTCCCACTATTTTCCTCAAAATAATAACCCTCGATATTATTTCGGAACACCTCGGCGCTAAGGTATTCTAGTGGGCCAAGATCCATATTTGACCACAACCTGAGTCAGCTTTGGCTTTTCTCTCAAGTTACAGCTATTTAGGTAGGCAACTCCTTGCCAATTGCATCCCATGCAACTCTTGGATAGTTGGGTGAACAACACTTGTCCAATCTCATCTCATGAACTTAAGCCCAACTCTATGCCTCTAAGTCCCTAATCCTATTAGGATGACTTAGTTAAGTCGAACCCAAAGTTAGCAGTTTGGATATCATTATTATCCCATCGCGCCTTACCAAGATGAACATAGGTGCTTTGCTTTGGCAAACCCACCTAATGTTGATCAAAGTCTTGACGAGTGCCAACATTTGGAAGGCATCACATTTAATGACTTAATATTTGTTTGAGGGATTTTTCTTTTGATCTCACCAATTTGTTATCTCCGGTTGTCTTATACATGCATCACATACAAATATAAAACATGCATCTCATGCTTACAAGAAAGTAAACGTGACATGGTTATAGCCTAAACTATGCGATATTCTCAAGCCGATGAGAATATCATAAAAGCCTAAGAAAAGAAAAGGGTCTTCACAAGCTCCTTCTCTTCCTTTCTTGGTTGCCCTTTTGTTGTCACCTCCTTGGACATACCACCTTGGATGATCCCATAATGTTCCATTACATCAATAATAGAAACCTCGAGTTACATTCGAGGGGAGTGAGGTGAGAAGAAAATGTACAA